>VNKC01004000.1:0-134934 GCA_008042775.1 Drosophila pectinifera | reverse complement strand
TGCCATATATATTCCGCTCCGCTGTTTTTAAGGCTGTTTGGGCCAAGTTATGGTTATTCTTAAGTTCGATTTGTTTAAAACTTAGGATATAAAAATACCACTTTAAGGACCCAAAGATCCGCAACTTGAGGTCTTCTGGAGAGCATAATTTGGCCAAAAATGAAATGACAGCCGAATGCCATATATATTCCGAATCGCCGTTAAAATCTTAATTATTTAAATATTAAATATTTGAAAAAAATGAGATAAAAAATTTGGCCGATTTTTCAAAATTTTATAAGGGGTTACATCATTAAAATTGTCAAAAATTGACAAAAAATTGATTTTGTTTAATTTCTAAACTCAATATGCAGATTAATTAACCAACTAAAAGCTACAATGGAAAAGCTTTCCGATTTGGAATTAAGGCTGTTTTGGCCAAGTTATGGATATTTTTAATTTTGATTTGACCCAAATATCCGCATACTTCAGGCCTTCTGCAGAGCATAATTTGGCCAAAAATGGAATGACAACCAAATGCCATATATATTCCGATCCGCTGTTTTTAATGCTGTAGGGGCCAAGTTATGGTTATTTTTAAGTTTGATTAGTTCAGAAATTAGGATATGAAAATGCCAATTTAAGGACCTAAATATCCGCATCTTGAGGTCTTCTGGAGAGCATAATTTGGCCAAAAATGAAATGACAGCCAAATGCCATATATATTCCGATCCGCTGTTTTTAAGGCTGTTTGGGCCAAGTTATGGTTATTCTTAAGTTTGATTAGTTCAAAAATTAGGATATAAAAATGCCAATTTAAGGACCCAAATATCCGCATACTTGAGGTCTTCTGGAGAGCATAATTTGGCCAAAAATGGAATGACAGCCAAATGCCATATATATTCCGATCCGCTGTTTTTAATGCTGTTTGGGCCAAGTTTTGGTTATTCTTAAGATTGATTAGTTCAGAAATTAGGATATAAAAATGCCAATTTAAGGACCTAAATATCCGCATACTTGAGGTCTTCTGGAGAGCATAATTTGGCCAAAAATGAAATGACAGCCAAATGCCATATATATTCCGATCCGCTGTTTTTAAGGCTGTTTGGGTCAAGTTATGGTTATTCTTAAGTTTGATTAGTTCAAAAATTATGATATAAAAATGCCAATTTAAGGACCTAAGTCTCCGCATACTTGAGGTCTTCTGGAGAGCATAATTTGGCCAAAAATGGAATGACAGCCAAATGCCATATATATTCCGATCCGCTGTTTAACCAAGTTATGGTTATTCTTAAGTTTTACTTGTTCAAAAATTAGGATATAAAAATGGCAATTTAAGGACCCAGCCAAATGCCGTTTATATTTCAAGTTATATACCCTTAAAAAGACGCTCATATCGATATTGAACCAGTGCTTATTAACCTCGGAAAGCTCGGAAAAGAGAAATACTTGAATTTTTTTGAATCGTGGCGGAAAAATCTCTTTTAGCCTAAAACCGGAATTCATGAATATATTTCCCGTTAGTTTGAGATACCGTGCATTTTGACACTTGATCGTTGAGAGTCGCAATATTTATATTTAAGTTGGCGTCGAAAATACTGCGCCAGCTCCCACGGGTAGCTTTTTCAAACGGATATTTAAGCCACTTGGACATCTTAAATTTGCCCAAACTCAAAATAAAACATTAGTATATTCAATTCTTAACACGTTGGTACTTTATTTTACTCTATTTACTTGCTTATTTACGAAATTAATTTAAAATAAAGAGCCCCTCCGTGTTCCAATTCCCACCATTCCGATTCACCGCTAACTGTGGGACTCTAATTGGACGTACATTGCTAATTTGAAGTAATAAATTTTAAAAGCGCACCCTGGCTAAGGTCACATTTATCATTTACTTCTTCTGAAATCATAATCGATAACATCTATATTCGACATACGTCGAATAATCCATATATGTATATATATATAAATTGAATTTTTAGGGTAAATAAAAAAACGAAGAGTAAAGATAATGAATTAAACCGTTATAGGATTTTCATAGTATTTCTTCAGACTGAAATGGTAGTCATAGGCATTTGTTGTTGTTCCGGATAGTATTTTTTTTAGTTATCGGTGTGGTCACTCTGCATGCTCTCCATTTATAAAGTAAATAAATGATTGAAATCAAAGCCAAATTGTTGCGTGCCGATTCGGCCATTTATGCAACCGGAGAGAGAGTTGAATGCCTGATCGAGTTCACCCACAAGGTATTCCCGGATGAGCTGGGCTCAACAAGAAACAAAAATGCCAACGAAGCAAGGTAATCAAAACAAATCGGTTAATTGCTCAATTACATCAATATTCTCTCTTAATAGCCACGAAAACCTAGCGTGGGCGTCAGCACAGCTGCATTGCTACCGGAAAACCAGCTACTCCAACTCCATGGCGGATAGAACAGCCGAACTCACGGAAATGATCGGACGCACCGCCTTGGATGCGGTGACTCAGGCGCCCGGGGAAGTCATAGTGGCCACCAAACCGAAGATCTTGTTCTGCGATTTGCGACTGCAGCCCGGAGAGACCAAGATTTGTGAGTGGGATACATTTTATATACAGGATTCTGCCTTTTAAATGCGGTGTCATAGAATTATTTTGATAAGCAGTATTTATTTTTCAGACTTTTTTAACGAATTTGTGCCCCGCGATGGTCCACCCACCTACAGAGGTCACGATATTCGATACTTCTACAAGATCACCATTGCCACGCAGCGTGTCAAGTCCAAGGTACAGACGTTGACTGCTCCCATTAGGGTCCTGCCGATCCCGGTCATTGCCCGGCCCGATGAGCTGCCCGTAACAGTCGAAACTAACGAGGAGCTGGCACCTACAAATCCATTTCTGGAAAAACGAGAAATCAGCGAACTTGAGATCTCCTGGCACCATCTGAAGGTGAGTGAGGAATTTTGTAATCTTTTTTTGAAGTATTCAACCCAATGCTAATTGTTTACATTTTTCAGAATGTAACCGCTCGTCGAGCGCCCAAGTTCTATCGCATTTCAAACAAGCGCGGATTCGTGGGCCGTTTCTGCTTATTTAAGCAAGCTTACAAACTGGGAGAGGATATTGTGGGTAGCCTAGACTTTAGCCAATGCCAGGTGCGCTGCGTCCAGTTTTCAGTTAAGCTGCAGCAGCAGGAGCTGCCCCTCCGCCCGCAGCCAGTTCAGAATCAGAGTCACCAGCTGCAATCCCAGTCCTCTGTCGGGGACGATGTCTCCTCGATTAACTCCTTTGACATGGCCAGCATAGCCAGCGGGGTGGTAGCGGATAATCTGCATAAATCGGCCACATCCGGTAGCGCACGGGATAAGGATTCGTCGACGCCAACGGGGAAACTAATGACCATTTCAACAACTCACCAAGTGTGCTATGCCACGCTCCAAACTCAGGTAGTGGTGCCCATCCCACTGCATGTGACACCCACGTTCCGCACGGATCTCGTAGATGTGCGGTGGCGATTGCACTTTGAGTTCGTGACTACCACATTGATGGATTTTGGAAGACCGAATCCGGAATCCGGCGAGCTTAAGGCACCATCCGAGTTGCCCGTGGAAACGATGGTGTGGAATCTTCCTGTGACTGTCTATGCGGCCAATCCTCTGCAGATATACGCGCCCAACCAGACATTCAGTCTTCTCATCAAGTGATTGCCAAGCATATTCCATTTGCATTTTAGAATTATTTGTCGAAAATTTAAGTTATCTCAAATATCTTATTCTTCCCCGACAGTTACTGTTGGTGAGGCCCACAAAAGGTTAATAAAATATAATAATTACAGAAAAATAAATAAATACCTTAATATTGAATTGACAAAATTATTCTTTAATAAAATAAACTAGCACATAATTAAAATGAACTCTGTACAATTTTTAGAACGGATTTTAAGTCTCTAGAGATGAGACAATAATTGTTCTTATCGATGTTAGACTACGACATAAACCATCGAAATAATCGATTACTATCGATTGTACCTTCTAGATATTGGGGTTTTCCCAGCTCTACTAAAATAATAGTCATTGAAAAATAATCAAGTCGCAAAATCATTATAGTTTTAATTTAGTGGAGCAAATTTCCAAAACTAAAATGTACCAAGAATACCTGAACCAGCTACAGGTGTCCATCGCGCCTATGGGCTCCGATGAGTTGAAAGAGCTGCTGAATGACGACACCAAGCTGGACGAGAAAGTCGACGAAGTTCTGCAGGTGCTGCGAACGCAGAAGACCAGTGTTTTCGAGGACAATCGGAGTCGGGCAGAGCGGAATATTGAGAGGGAGCCGCAGATCATCGAGCTCCGGGGTCGCTTAGCCGAACTTTCTGAGGAGGGGCGCACCAGGTGCTCGTCTGTCCAGGAGAAGCTGTCCCAGCTCAAGGAGAAAACGGGCGGAGTGGGTCCTGAGACGGCGCTTGCACTGCTACAAACTGCCGCCTCCGAAAGCGAGGAGCAGACCGAGGAAATGGTCAAGAAGTTCAACGACAGCGATCTCGGGGTCGAAGCTTTTCTGGAAGAGTTCCTCGCCAGTCGCCGCACAATGCATCTGCGCCGCTTGAAGGCGGAGAAGATGCAGGATCTCATGCGGAAGCAGCGGCAAGGTCCGCCGTCAGCTGCGTCACTGCCAGCCTACGGAAACGTGGCTTCCGGCGGTTTCTATCCCTCTGCCGGGTGCTCCGCGCCGTATCCCATGATGGGTCCCCTAATGCCCATGCCGCCACCCGCCAGACCATATTGAGAAGATGTAGGCTGTAGTAACTGCCATGGAGTTCGGACCTGCTGCAGGCAAGTCTATGCATTTAGTATAAAATAAAATTTAGAATGGGTGCATTCAGCTGGGAAAATACATTCAGGGTTGTCTTGTCATATTTTCCTTCTTAATATTACATTAAAATGTTATTGATTCAACCTTAAAGACACGAAGGAGACATCTTCTTAAGCAGTCCATGTGAAATTATTCGTAATTCTTTCAGAATGCAACCTAGAAATATATATACATCCCATACATATTGAATGAATCATTTAATGGAATCGTTGCAACTATTCTGACTTACTTTGATTGATTATTTTTTTAAATTCAGAAAATAAGATAAAATCCGTAATCACAAATGAAATGAATCACCTGCAGAATGCACCCATCAAATCATCAACCAAAATCCAAATCGAGTTAAAAACTGTTTATTGTTTAAAATTTCAGAATCCTCACTTTAAGTACATATTGCTTCAGGTTCTTCTACTGAAGACAATGGGTTTATTGCAAATCGGATGGAACATTCTGCCTTGTTTTAAAATTAACATTTGAGTTGCCCTACATCTTTTTAAACTGCATTAAACTATGATATATAATGTATATGTATAAATTAAGCGAAAATTAACATTAATATTAATAAGACAGTGAAAAGTGCTGGTAAAAAATACATTTTTGCATAAAATGAAATGATGCGGAGTGTGTATATATCGTGGGAGTATGGGGGCCAAGGCTTGGCGGCGATTAAAGCGATTCCTTATTGCTTATAGGGTGCGATTGTAGTAGGTTAACGTTTAGTTGGAAGGAAGGATTGTGCTTTGTGGAGTGTGTGGTGTATTGGCTATCCTTTCGTCTTCGATTCAATTTCAGTTTCGCATTTGTGTTTCCTCTTAGAGAACGGTTAGTCTTTTATTATTCCAAAGGCTCCAATGTATATATGTAAATATATAGATTGTACCGTGTGTATATGCAAAATGTTATATATAAAATATGTTCAACTCTTCTTCCGGCCAGTTTAGATCGGTTATGGTTTCCATTTTAAAAGCCTAAAGACTTAAACGCGTATTTAAGGGTATTCAAAAATATATTCCTACGACTTCTAGCCAGATTTGAGGGCGCAGGGCCATCATGACGAGCCAAACTCCTTCATCCATTTCTCGTATTTGTCCAGGTCCGCCCGTGACACGCTCTTGTTGCAGCGACTCATGGCCTCGTTGAAGTCCTTGTTCGAGACGGGCAGGTCCACCTCCTCGGTGGCCAGTTGTCGGATCTGCTCGGGGGTGAGGCCGGCGATCTTTCGTCGCATCGACATCATGCTGGCCTCTCTAGAAAATACAACAAATTATATTAATTTATTTACCAAGGTCAGTGCTTATTTCTTCAACCCCACCTGCACACATTTGTGATGTCCGCTCCAGAATAGCCCTTTAGCTCGTTGGCCACATAGGTGAGATCGACGGTCTCGTCTACTTTGACCTCGCGTAGATTGATTTTAAGCAGGGCCTCGCGTCCTTCGTCCGACGGCAGTGGGATATATATGCGCTTCTCTAATCGACGACGCAGTGCCTCATCGATATCCCAGGGAAAGTTGGTGGCGGCCAGCACCATAACCACCTTAGCCTGCTCTTCGCCACCGCCGACGCCGTCCATCTGGACCAATAGCTCCGACTTGACGCGGCGGGAGGCCTCGTGTTCCGACTCCGAACCACGGCGCGAGCACAGTGAATCGATCTCGTCGATGAAGATTGTGCTGGGCGCATAGAAACGTGCCATTTCGAAGAGTAGACGCACCATTTTTTCTGATTCACCGCGGTATTTGGAGGTTAGTGTGGCGGAGCTTACGTTGAAGAAGGTAGTTCCACATTCGGTAGCCACTGCCTTGGCTAGCATTGTTTTGCCGGTGCCAGGAGGACCCACCATTAGGACACCCTTCCAGGGCCGCCGGATGCCCTGTTTTGGATGAAATGAACAGAAAAGGAAAATTTAAAACATAAACGAGCTTATAGGCAGGTTAGTTAAAAAACTATTATTATTATTAAATAGTTTATATGAAAACATATTTATTTTGCTTTTCCTACTAGGTCTGTGTCAAGAAACATAATCAATCAATTCAAATATACATAAGGTTATACATAAATATGTTTGTGACAATCTATTATAGATCGAAGTGGAAGAGGTTAAGACTTGCAGATAAGATAATGCTAACATAGAAATGGATTCATTATCAACTAACTTTTTGAGTTGTGTTTTAAGTAAAGAGAGAAACTGAACATTTTGTGAGAACTTTAAGCGTAACACAGAAACATGAGTTACTTTCCCATCGGTATGCACAATAATAATAGCTGATTAGTCATCATACTAAAAATGTATAATTAAATATACTATAAAATCATCTAAAGTTCTACAAAAGTGGTAACGTCTATACTTTCGAATTAATGCTTTGTTGACTTAGTCAAACTGTTGACTTTTATTATATATATAAGTAGGTCATAGCAAACAATGATCGTTTGTTGACCCTACACTTGGGAAGTAGATAAGCCCTATGATACATGAGTGATTCAGGCGTTAAGTAAACAGTTTGCATTACGACTGTGACGGCGACTCACCTTAAAATAGTCCGGCATGAGCATGGGCAGTACAACGGCCTCCTCAAGCAGCCGCTTAGCGTCATGGAGGTCGGCAATATCGCTCCATCGTACTTTGGGATCCTTTTGCAAAATATCACGTTCTGAAATTAATAATGATACGGACTTTTATATAAAATTGAATGGGATGGTAAACACCGGATATATGCTTTAAATTGTTACGATTCATGAAAAGGTCTTGCCTAACTTTTCAATAATTTTATTCTGCCAGCAGCAACTTACCTAGAATGTCAACCAGTTCAGCTTCGATATGGTTGTTGGGCTGGAACTTCTTCTCTTCTTCCTGGCCTCCGGCTTGTTCACCGCTCTCCCCCTCGCCGCCTGCACCACCGCCATTACTGCCGGCAGCGGTGGCTTCTTCGTCCTTGGCTTCGTTGTTGTTGTTGTTATTCGATGTAGACAGCTTGCGCCCGCCAGCCCGTCCGTTAATCGAGCGTGCTCCACTGGTCGGTGCTGTTGATGTTGCCGTTGAGTGGCGTGAGTTGCGGGCCGTGGAGACTCCATTCCGGGTCGTGCTCTGTGGGATTGTGCTGTTGGGGCGGCTGTTCTGCGTTGCCGTGGTGGTGCGGCGATTATTCGGTGCTGCTCGGCGGCCCACAGCCTGTGTGGTGGCTGGTGCTGGTGGTTTCGGCGGACCCCACACATCGGGATCCTTGGGCGGTGGCGTCCATATGTCTGGGTCTGGTTTAAACCAGGAGGAGGGATCTTTGCTGGTGGTGCTCTCCTCGCTGAGCTGGTGTCTCAGCTTGTGGGCGAACTTGGTGGTCTGCAGGTCTAGCGATATGTCCTGCAGCGTTCGCTGGATGGCCTTAATCTTGGCGTGCTCTTGACTGATCTGCTGGTTGATCTGGAAAAAATGATATATTAAGGGTAAAACTAGGCTAAGGATCAGTGGAATCAACTAATTGACATATTTTTTAATGGAGTCTCTTTACAGAGAGCTAGGGAGGATTATCTTACCATGCTCCACTTGCCCTTGCGCAGCGGATCAGCGGTGGCCTTGAGCTGGCGGGCGAGCAGTCCCTGAAGACCCTCGTAGTAGATGCAGGCGGAGTCGTAGTTGCCCGTCAGAGCCATGTCCCTCGCTAATTTGGCATTCTCGCATATTTCTTCGATCGTAGTCTTGGCCATTACGGTCATTCCTACGCAAGTGGTTGTCTTTTGCTTGCCACCTCGCAGTAACTGATTGGAGCAGAATCGGATCGAATAGATCGCAGATCACAGATCGGAACAGGTTGTTGTGATTGTAACCAAAAACGAAACAAAGATTAGTTCCCATTTAAGCGTTCGAAGTGCGTAAGTTTCTCTGCTCGCTTGTCGCTGTGTGTGTGTGATGAGTGTATGCGGCCAGTGGGACGGGAACAATAGAACGGAAGCGACTGCGTCACTCGCTCACTCACACAAGGCACTCTCTCGGAAAGAGTGCGCCTTGCAGGTAAAAATGGAAAGTGAGCCGCAGCAAAACAGTAAAAAAAAGGAAAAAATTGAAAACAAGGCGACAATTGCAAATAATAGAAGATAGCAATGGCAACGACCGCAGTGCGGTGCTAATTATAAAGCACACACCAAATTTAAACGCAACGAGTTCCCATTTCCCACATCCACATCCAAGGCGCGGGCCGTGGGCCAAAATGCCGATTGGAAAATGTAATAAAATTATTATGAGCCCGCATTGGAAGCTCACAGACAAGCAGTCGTCCAAATAAGGCGCTCGCCTGACCTTGTTGGCTTTCAACAATTCTTTCAACTCGAAACGTCGTATGCAAAAAAAAAAAAAAAGTCGAACAAAATTACCGCTCGCACACACTCACACAAACGACACACACATGTAGAGCTCAGGTTTCAGCGGCACTCAGCACACACACAGGCACTGGGAAAATAATAATTCGATTTAAATAGATTTCGAGTTATCCGCAAGTCTATGGAAGCTTCATTTTTAACCAATTTTCATTCCATTATATTTCAAGCTACGTGGGGGCGTCTGCAGCAGAAGAACAACAACAACACCGACGTCTGTTGCAGGCAACGCTGCTGCGAAAAATTCCGTACTTTTACCGGCGAATCACTTACGGTTATGGACATTAGTGTACTAGCTGTGTTACGCGGCGTTCCAAGCTCAAAGTTAATGCGAAACTTATTTAGTTTAAAGTTTTAGGCGCTGCGCAAGCTAAAATAAACTGCTGCTGCCTGTTTGTAATAATAGTGATGTACGTGGGCCAGTGATGGGGACGATGTGGGTCAATCGATATATCGCTTGAATGTGTAAAGTGGCCAGTGGCCACTACAGATGCACTGGTGTACAAATGTAGAGTACGTGAATCCATTAGGGCAAATCAACAATTGGCTTTTATTTCAAGAGAAAAGTTCTGCTTTGCTTTGGTTTTGTTTTGGCTATCTATTCACAACAATAATCCTACTTTTTCAAGATTTTATAAATAGTCTTTTTTTTTTATAATGTATTAAACATTCAATTAATTTTGAAACTAAATATAAATATGACTACTGGCTTTCTGTTATATGAAATAGCCATGCTGGCAGCACAGCTCCTCTCAAATCCAAACAAAGGCCATTGTGGGGGCGGTCTGGCAACTCTAAGCTATAGATAAGGCCGCACGGCTCGTCATCGGTTATCGGTTCTTAACATTTCGGCTTAACGTGCATTAAAACATTTATTAAATTTAGACAACACGCCAGCGACGGTGACCGAAATGACAACGCCCACGCGTGCTAGCCTCGAGAAGGCTCTGAAAAGCGACGGGAAGCTCCTGAAGGCGTCCATCCAGATAGCCAAGGGCAAGTTTCTGCCCCCCGCATCCAAACAAATCTGTCCTGTTAACAAATTCCTTATTTTCTGCAGATTTGACGGCAAAAGTGTATGACATATCCGTGCTGGCCGAGGAGTTGGGCTTCGCCTTGTCCTCGCCGGACATGGAGCAGCGAGTGGCCGGCACAAACCTACTGTCCGCCGTGCTGGTCGCCCTGCCAGAGGACTTGCTTGAGGAGCGGCAGCTGGAGTTCCTCAGTACCTTCTATATGGACAGGCTGCGCGATCACCATAACGTGATGCCGGCCATCATCGACGGTATAGATGCTTTGGTCCACATGAAGGCTCTGCCGCCTTCTTATGTTCCCCTGATCCTACAGGCCTTCTTCGAGCTCACCACCTGCCAGTCGCAGACGCGTGGGGACCGCACCAAGCTGTTCAACCTCTTCAAGTACCTGACGCTCAACTTCAAAACGGGTGAGCTTAAGTTTATCAATTAGACAATAATTGAACTTGCTAATATATTACCCAAAGAAGGGTCATAAATCATATACAGAGGCTAACAAGTAAAAACTCTAGATAAGTAAAAACATTTGGTTTACAGAGCTGCAGTCGATGGCCGGTGACTTTGTCTATGGCCTGATCAACTCCATTGACGGCGAGCGAGATCCTCGCAACCTGGACATCATATTCAGCTTCATGCCCGAGTTCCTGTCTACGTATCCGTTGCTGCATTTGGCTGAGGAAATGTTCGAGATCTTCGCGTGCTACTTTCCCATCGACTTCAATCCTAGCAAACAGGATCCGGCGGCCATAACGCGAGATGAATTGGCTATGAAGTTGACCAATTGCCTGGTGGCGAACAATGAATTTGCCGAGGGAACGGTGGTGCTGGCCGTAGAGAAGCTGGAGAGCGAACTCCTGGTGGCCAAACTGGACTCTATAATGCTGCTGGCAAGAAACGATTTATCCTAGAAATCTTATCTTGAAATAACTGAGGTTTCTTTTATATTAGCACCAAGCTGCTGTGAAGTTTCCTCCTTCCGTTTTGGAGCCGCACTTCGACCAGATCTGGCAGGCGCTGAAGACGGAAACCTTTCCCGGCAACGACAACGAGGAGATTTTGAAGGCCTCTTTGAAAGCCTTGTCTGCACTCTTAGAACGCGCTTCCCATTTGCCCGATATTAGCCACAGCTACCAGAGCTCAATCCTGGGCGTCATTCTGCCTCATTTGAGCGATGTCAATCAGCGCCTTTTCCATCCAGCCACTGGCATAGCATTGGTTTGTGTCGCGGGAGATGCACCCTATGCAGCGGATAAGATTCTCAATAGCTTCCTACTTAAACTGCAACAGCCCGGAGATGTGAGCTCAGAGCAGCGGATCAAAATTTATAACATAGTTAGCCAGGTGTATAAGCTTACTGGACTGCGGGAATCCCTACAGAAGTTAGATACCACGATACGTGAATCGCTACAGGATGATGTGATTGCCTCGTTACGGCTAATCGAAAATGAAGATTTTGATGCCAAGCTGGAGAATTTAGAACTACAAAAAGCAGCGATATCCGTGCTCAATGAGTGCGCTCCGACTCTCAACGAAAAACAGCGTGCTCTAATCTACAAAGCTTTGGTTCAGCTGGTCAGCCATCCGTCCATCGATCTTGATTTCACAATACTTACAGCCAGTTTGGGCGCTCTGCAACCCGTAGAGCTGCAATCGAACTTCATCGACGTCTCCGTGCGCAATTTCGAGATCTTCTCAAACTTTGTAAAGCGGAAGATCTACGCCAATTTGTTGCCTCTTCTACCCCAGATGGCATTTACCCAACGCATTTTGGATCTGATTATGACCCAATTGTTTAAGGATTCGACTCCAGATCCAGTGCGTCTCCTGGCCCTGGAGGCGCTCAATAAAGTTCTGGCCCAGGAGGACCAGCGCTTTATTGTGAACCTGCAGCAGGAATCAAATCTGCTGCATCAGCTCATCGAACTGGGCCAACACACTGAGGACCTGTCGCTTCAGTCGCTAGAGCAAATTGCTGGCGCCTTAAGTCGCATCACCCAGCAACTGCCCCTCTCCGAACAGAGCGCCATCGTTAGCGAGTATCTGCCTGGACTGAAGCTAAATCTATCTGCAGATCTGTACATTACCAAGGGCCTTCTCGGCTATCTTCACAAGGACATCAGCTTAGATGATCACTTTGAGCGGCTGCTGAGCGATCTCACCCAGCTTTCGCTTAATACGGACAATGAGCAGCTGCGTGTGATCGCTCATCACTTGCTCTGTAGTTTGGTCAATAAGATGGAAAGTAATCCAGCCAATCGAAGCAAGGTCAAGAAGATCACGGACGAGTTAAAGGTGGCCATCAAAAAGGGCGATGTGCGGGCGGTGGAGATTCTAGCGTGGGTGGCAAAGGGATTGGTGGTGGCTGGATTCGACGAAGCGGCAGATATTGTTGGCGATGTAAGTACTAATCGAGGATATTCGTTTAAAACAGTAACATAAATTTGTTTTCTTTAATTTTAGCTATCAGATCTGTTAAAGCATCCCAGCTTAAGCACGGCCGCTGCATTGGGCTTTGACATTATAGCCGCCGAGTATCCAGAACTGGATCTGCCCGTGGTCAAGTTCCTGTATAAACAGAAGCTCTTCCACACCATCATGGGTAAGATGGGCAGCAAGCTGGCAAACTATTGTGTCCACCACCTGAAAGCCTTCGTGTACGTGCTGAAGGCCACGCCGCAGGCGGTGATTAAGCTGAATATCGAGCAACTGGGCCCGCTACTCTTTAAAAGTCTGGAGGAGCACAACGAGGCGCAGTCGCTGTGCATAGCCCTGGGCATTTGCGAGAGGTTTGTGCAGCAACAGGACCCTTACTTCCAGGGACACTTGGCCCATCTCATACCCAGCTGTTTGGAGCTGTCCAAGTATAAGGCGCAGCACACTATGGTGAGTGGCTTAATAAAAGTCGAGAGATTTCAATTCACACAAAAATCATTACAGCAAGTTCGCATTGCGGCGCTGGAGTTGCTTTACGACATTACTAAGTACCCCACCTTCGTTCTGCTGCCCCACAAAGTGGATGTAACACTGGCCCTGGCCGCCGCCTTGGATGATCCAAAGCGTCTGGTGCGAAACACGGCGGTGAAGGCCAGAAATGCATGGTACCTGGTTGGGGCGGCTAGCGGGAATTAGCCACGGAACATGTAAATTTTTGTTATTATCTGAAAGTCGATAAGCGAACGCACAACAAATTCAAGGGTCTACATAAATAAATCTTTGGATATATACTTTTTAAACCTTTTCTTTATTTAATTATTGTTTTGGGGATATTTGTGACCGACCATGCAATTGTCTAGAAAATATCTTAATTAGATTTTTAAAACCGAACTAATTTCAGTTTTTTTTCGGGGGATTAAGAGCCACTTTTTTAGTAAGGATGCTCGCATTGTGAACGAGCCATCAGGGCACATTTTTGGGCTCGCTGCACAATCTCGGGACAGCGCCGTCTCCGCATGAAGCGGCAGTCTTGGAAGAAGCCTTCGTTCCTGGGAAATCCGTGCGTAAAGTCCTGGAACGTCAGCAAGCCCAGGCCCCAGATCTTTCCACCGCGGAACTCACCTTCGTACTTCATGCCATCGGCGCGCCAAAAGATTCCATTTCCATGAAACCAGCCCTGATGAAACTCGCCTTCATATCTGCATCAGTAGAGATATCAGCTTACTAGACAATATATTAGTTATATAATAAAGGAATGCACTTCCGATCGAGTTATTTATATTAAGAGCACAAAATGTGATGGTTATGCAATGAACTTCAAGATTATTTTTGGTTTTTTCGATCAGTTTGCACCCCTGTTTCTTGATGGCACTAACTTAGCTCCATCTGGGAACCAGAGGCAGCCCACTCCCTGGCTGAGACCCTCCTGAAACTGGCCATCGTAACGGGTGCCATCGGCAAACTGCAAATGTCCAATGCCATGCTTCTGGCCCCGCTGATTCCACTCGCCGATGTAGCGACTGGCGTCCTCGTACCGCCATCCGCCTACCTTGACCGCTCCGGCGCTGTACTGGCTCTGGCCACCATGGCCCTGGTAGTGGTGTTGGTGTCCATGCTGTCCCTGTTGATGGTGCTGGTTCTCGATCCGTGCCGTGGTCACACCCACGCTGCTCACTGGTATATTGTGATTTGATATGGAGTTGACGGAAGTAATCCTTTCGTCCTGGCGGGCCTACTTACTGTCATCATCGTAGTCGTCCATAGCCATTGCCCTGTTCACCGTCCCCGAAGCGATTCAAGCTGCTACTGAGCTTTGCTTGTTCCGCACCAGAAACCGTTCATACGTTGTGTGGCTTCCAATAGGGGCGACGTCCCTGGTCTAAATCTAATTAGCATATTGCACTATGTGCATTGGCTGTGCATTTTCAGCAGTTTTATCCCACTGTTTCATGACCACACTTCATATGCTTGCGCATAGATAGAAACATTAAAAAAATATTCGATTCAGTAATTATTTAATTCTTGTACAATTTATTTTTATTCAATTTATTAGCGGATTATGAGGGATGCAGATTTATTGTGTGAGATTACAGATGTTCGAAATGATTATACTGTTTATGCGAAGCTGTAAAACTTAACGACTTCCTCGTTGCGTCGGAGAACATTGGAAGAGAATTGTACACAAAGTTACTGGTTACTCAAATATTAACCTAGATATAGTCGTAAGTGTGTGTATATATATAAGATGGTGTCAAATCAAGTCTAGGCGAGCACAGCCGAAGTGGCCATCTCGGCGACGCCGCAGGTGTTGTCACCGCGATAAACGCGATAATATCCCTGCTCTCCCCAGCGAGGACCCCACGAGTTCTTAACGATCCAGTAGGGAAGGGTCTTGTGGAAGTTGGGGTAGTCGGAGACGCCATAGCCGACAACCAGCACTCCGTGGTCAAGGTTCTTCTTATTGCAGAGAGCCTTCCAGGGATGAGAGACGCCACCGCGATAGAACTGCATAGCATTAGCATTGAGGCCTGTAAAAAGAAGATATTATACCTGGTTAGAATGGGGATATTGCAAACTTAATCATCATCACTCACCAATCGAGATGGGTCCATTAGTTACCAGCCACTCTTGCATGGCGGTCTCGTTGCCCGCAGGCAAGTCCACAAAGCCGGAGACCTGAACATGGGACATGGTCTTGTTAAAGTGACACTGATTCTTCTTGGCCTTGTAGGGATATTCAGACTCGTACTCCAATCCGCCAATAGCCTTAATGGCTCTGAGGGAAGAAAATCGATGTAATAAAAGTGAAACTAGAAAAGGAAACCTAACTGTGCTTTACGTACTTGTAAGCATTATCCATAAGACCACCGTTGCAGGCACTATCGGTGGTATCACAGTCGAGGAGCTCCTGCTCGGAGAATTCCTTCAGTTCGCCGTATTTTAGGGCGTACAGGCCCTCAATATTGCCCGTCACACTGAAGGCCCAGCAAGAACCGCAGGATCCCTGGTTCTTTACTTGGGTGACGGCGTTCTTCTGCCGCCAATCGAACTCCTTGGGCAGCTCGCCGGAGTAGGAAGGCACTGCGGCCAGCGCTCCGCCGGTGGCCTTTGCTTCATCCCGCTGCCACAATCCCGTGCGCTCCTTGTACTCCGAGCTAGTCATGTCCGCGAACTCCGTGATGCCGTATTTGGCACTGCCCATTTCGTTGGCGTTCAGTTCCTCAATCGTCTTCAGATTCTGTCGGAAGATGCGCAGTCGCATCTGGCGTTCGGCGGTGCTCACGTACCGCCGGCCAAATCGCACCTGGAACTTGTGAAACAGGTGCTCCACCTTATCCAGCGCCCGGTGGCTATGCTTCTTGTGAGTCTTCTTCTCGGCCCACTCTACGGATCGGCTGTGACGGGCTTGGACCACCGGCTGGTTGCGGCACTTGAAGGTGATATCGTGGGTTGGGGTCTTTGTCCATGCCTGCGACCAGATCTCCACGATACAACGGTGCTCTGCGTCCGAATCGTCGATTAGGTCCGCGTCAATGCGAGTCAAGGTGCCCGACACCACCTGCCGCGAAGCCGAATAAACTTTAACGATTCTGGAATATAAATACAAAACGTTTGAGTCGTCAAAGAATATAATTTAAATTTAAATAAATTCCATTTATTATATACGTCTTTATTAACTTTCTACCGAAATTCAAAATATACATTTCGTTAGAGAGATTTTTTGGGAGTTACATTTGAGATAAATACAAATTATAAGGGACTTACTTGTAGTGAGGGCCCTCGCCGGCAGTCAGTTTGTCCAGGGAGCTCTGTAGCTGCGCTTTCGCCGCCTCTTCATTGTAGGGCTTAGTTCCACCCAAGGGTATATCATTCAGACTGCGCCTGCTACGAAGGACCTGCGAAGAGAAAGGAAATGTACTATTTTCTAATTGGAGATGAAAATGCATTTTATTTTAATGTGTGCTTGTCAGATTCGAAGCCTCTTTATGAAAAATATCTTTTAATAGTTGGATAGGCCAAAATAGTTTAAGTCGTCAGCAAGTGGGCTTGGCTCTGCTTTTAAGCCTTAGCAAGTTATCTTAATAATTAAAAATTGGGCTTTCTTTTCTGAGAGAAAAAATGTGGTAAAATCACTACGTGGAGGAAATCAGTGAGCAGTTTCAACGAAATCATACTTTATCATCTATAAAAGGCTTTCGCAAATTTATGCTAATTATGCCACACGAATGCACTATTATTATTTATTACAAGCAAGACACCCAGCTGTTGCAAACATCGACCTCTGACAAGAGATGGATAGTGATATGGGGAAACGCTGCGTGGGGACTTCTCATACAAATTTCAGGCGAAGGGGAATGCAAATGAAACAAGGACAGGTCTGAATTTACATTACCAAAATTGACGGAAAGACACATGCCCCAAAAGGTGGCTGCAAGAGTTGCGGCAAGGAAACATAAAGTCCCAAAAGGCAGCCTCCTGGCAGTTGCGGCAAAGGAATAGGCGAACAATAACACTGGGAGACACATGCGACCCATAAACCATTCAATGCCGAACACAAAACCAATTAAACCAAACATTTTGTGTGGAAATTCGTTTGCCGGCTGGCATCGATGATGGGTGATATGTTGAGGCCATTGGTGGAGCTTGGTTTCTTTGGAGCCGTATCCGTACACGGGGACCCGGGATGTCAAATGTCTGCGCAGGCTGACGATGCCGCACGGGCCGACACAGAGTGGAGAATGCGAATGGGGACTGCAGGTGGACTCACACTCAAAATATTTTATGGCCCACAAAAGGTTTTGAACGGCCAATCAATTTGGGTAAAAAGTAGCAAGAATATGACTCTAAATTCGTAATATTTTGTATTTCTTTTGTAATAATCACAATTTTCCATTGGGGGATTATACATTTTGTAAATTCATTTTTATAAAATTTAGCATTGTAATTTCATGATGGGTCAGAAAAATAATTGCAATAAAAATGTAAAAAGTTAACAGGAGACTCCCAATATATAAACTCATAATTGTCACTCTATAGCAGAAATTAGAGCTGGAATATCATCAAAATTTCAATTTCAGCTCTACCAGAATAAGATCGTCGTGGAAAAGGGTTAAGGAACTAGCCTTTTCAATTGGGAAATAAGATCTAAATCAACTAATGTGTTTATGAACAATTATTTAGAGGATTTTACTAGGCTTAAATACGTAAAAAATGTTTGAGTGCAGGTCATCTAGCTGCGACAACAATACCGAATGAAATGTAATGGTTACGACGTGTGTATAATTAAAAGAACAGGCACAAAACACAAAAAAAGAATGAGCAAGCGAGCCCTGTTTCGATGCGATTCCCAGGCCATCCTTTTCGATGTGTGCAGCCTGTGTCCAAACATGAATTCATTAAGCCAGCTGCCTCCCCCAACTTCCATTTTCTGTGTCCTGGCCCACTCTGCTCCCATCCAATCCTACCATACCCAACCGTACCCAACCGAGAGCTGTTAATTCAAATGTGTATTTCAATAAGAATTATAACGTAAATGATGTTTCAACGACCCTGGGGGCACAGTGGTACTGAAGCCTAGGTGGACGGCCCTAATGGGTGTGAGGTGTGTGGTGTGTGTGTGTGTGCGGTGCGCAATGGTCCGTGAAATCCACTCGGATATATTGACAGTTAAGTGCTGAACGCGAATCCGCAGTTACTGACAGTTGGCGTAAATCATCAGTGCATCTGAATGGCTCTCATTTCAAAGAACTTAATTAATTTATTCTGCGATGATTTTAAGAAGAGCTCATTAGGGGAATCATATAGGATACAGATCCCCCATAATTAAACAAGAACTGATTGAATTGAAAAAATTAAATGGGACTGTTATGTATTCCTTTTTGAAGTGATTTCTTGATTAATTAAAGAGCTTTTATTGAAACTTGTTAGAGAATTTCATTTTTCATAATGGAAACTGGTATTACTCTGTGTTCCATATTTTGATCTTTGGAATTCTACCATTCTGAAAGAAAACAGATGGTACTGATACCTAATTAAATCTTGGTTATTCTCAAGAGTAGTAGGATTTTGAGACACTTGATCTTAGTGATCAAAACCGACCAAAGAGAACATATTCTTAACTTCCTTAAAAATGTATATTCCCTTTTTATTAAGCTTTGAACTTTCCAAGCAAATAATTGTACGATTTTATATAAAGTTAGTTTTCTATTACTTAAATAATATAAAGATATACATTGGAAATGTGGGAAAACTGTAGCTCGCAAAAAAGAACTCAAAACCTGTCATAGAGATTTCTGTGGCACCCCATGAAATCTTCGTCAATGCCTACGTTATCTATAACACATTTTAGTGGCGGTTTATGACGGTTTTACGCCTAAAGAAACTTCACTTTATAAATATATTTTGTATCTAAAGCCTTTATTTCAATTGCAATAACAAAACGAATATGACACCAAAGAACTTTTGTCGAGAGCCGCTTGTGGAATGATGAATGGTAGAAGTTTCAATTCATTATAAACTTTCAACTATTTAAAATAGCTCGTACAACTGGCAACACAGAAACACAAATCTCTTAAGTAATCTCCCAGCCAAGCCATTAAAGTCGTAGATTCCGTACTCTATTGTTTATTTATTTATTTAACCCCTCTACTTTCTGGGTGACAACTCAAGTGGAAAGTGCCCAGTCCCCCCGATGACAAATCATTTTGGACCCACTGTGAGTCAACCCAGCAGAGTCAACCGCTGTAAAAAGTAGAGCACAAGGATAATGAGAACACTTCGTTCGCACTTTGTGTGCAGCAGGGCAGTAGGGGAATCCGCACCACCCACCCACTTAACCTCTCACATACACACTTGGCACTGCGGAGAAGGCGGCGATGGCGATGGGATCCCCTCAAGACATATAGACAGGTGCAGATGGCCCCTCTTTGGGTGGATTCGTATTCGTATTCGGGCTAAGATACGGCCGGGTTAAACAGATTGCGGCCGTAATTTGAGAGCGGAAACTCATTTGATTATTAAGGTGAAATAAGTGTTAGGCGGGGCGCCATAACGGTGAATCCACCGCCCCCATTAGCCCAGCCCCACCATCGTCCTCATCAACATCAGCACCAGGTGAAAAGGCAAGCTTAAATAAATTCAATTAAATAACATTTTCCTTTTTTATTGTTCGCATTTAGGGGAGTATGTGTATAAAGAGTATTTATGTGTGTGTAAGACAGAGTCAACGGTGGATCAGGGCTGGTGGGGGTGTTGGTATGTTTGTGTGTGTGTGCGATGGGGATGATAATAAGGATATTCATGACGATGCTGTTGGTATGGTAGTAGTAGTAGTAGTAGCCTCCACCTCAGGTTCCTTTTCCTTTGGAGTGGTCTCCTCCTGCTGCTGCTGTTGCTCCTTCTCCTCCTCCTCTGCCGCCGCCACCGTCTCCGCCTCCCGCTGCAGCTTCTCCTTTGGCCCTTGATGGTTCTTTTCGAAATTATACGCACTCACCGATAGGAAATCATCGAGCCACCGCTTCTCATTATCGTTCAGCTCTGTGGCAATTGTAGTGGAGGTTAAATCCTCCTCCTCTTCGGGCCCTTCCGCAGCCTTCTCCACCTCCTTTTTTTCCGCCTCATCAATGCTTAATGCCGTGGTGGCCTCATTAGTCGATTCAGGTGCTGGCGGACTCCACTTGGTGACTGTTATGGACGTTGATATAGGGTCGGCGGAATCAGCGGGAGAAGGAGCGGCAGCAGCAGCAGCAGCAGCAGCAGGAGGAGCGGATTTACTCTGGCTGACCTTCCGTTTCATGGGTCCTAGTCCTAGGTTAGTCAGTATCTGGGATTCCAGATTGGCCATTTCCGCATCGGTCAGCTCGTTTCGTTGACCGCCATTGAAAATACTGTTACTCACGTATTTCTCGTTGAGCAGTCGTGCCTTTTCCTCCGGCTCTCCACCGACCGAGTTCTCCGCGGAATCACTACAGTTGGTGGTCACCAGTTCGCGGTGCTTGTCACCCCATTGGGTGCGCAGCCAGGGCTTCTCCAGGATGACTAGCCGGCAGACGATGTCCGCCTCCGCGGGCGGCTTCACCGTGGTGTTCTCTGCATTCAGCAGGATTTCGTACCGAACGCCGCTGGTGATCTCCCGGAAGGCGTCGATGATATTCACAAAGTTCATCGAGAGCGGCAGGAAGGTCATGGCGATGTTCTGAACCCCAATTAGATTGGGCGACAGATACTCCCGCTCGCCAGGATTGAGGACATGGACCAGCTTGATCGGTGGCTCGCTCACCGCCTGCTCCGTTGTTGTCTCAGCATCCGCTTCCGAGCTCTACTTATCGGGGTTTCGGGGTTTCGGGGTTTTTTCGTGATGTTTAGGAGTTTGTTGGATGTTTGGGGATTCGTATGTTGGGGGAAAGACGAAACAGAAAGCAAAACACATATAAGGATACACACAAAGATTGTTTGGTCTGAATTGTGGCGGTGATGGGCGGAACTTAATGGCCATACGGATGGGGGGTTAGGGTTAAGGCATATTTAAATGGAAATGAGTGGAGCAAAGCAAGTCTGGTGGTGATTGTGCGTGCACTGTGACCCACAACGTATTAAATATTATATTAAGCCAGTTGACCAACATGGTTAATCATACAAACGACTGCTGGTCAGATTTGTATTAATTAAAGCTTTCGGTAATTAAAGCACGGAAATGTGTAATTCCATCATTGACAATTAATCACGACTTATATAATAAAACGTTTAAAATTTAATTAAAATTAAGAAAAAAAAAGCTGCCTGTCGAGTGTGCCGGCACTCGACACCATGGAGTGCAAGTAAAATAGATATAGGGCTGCAATTGTATAGTTTGCAATTGCAATTGTATAGTTTACAGTTACTATTATATATAATATAATTAAATAATTGGACTGTAAGATACCCGGTACCCAAAGCATTGTGTTATTCTTATTTTTTATGTCACAGGTTAAGCTAAAGCCGCATTAAAATACTACCTTTATCTAAACTTGTGTACGAAATCATAACGAAAATTATGATTTATTGTTCAACACATTTAAATAACAGCTAATTGAGATATGTTATTCGTTATGATAACGATAACCAAATAATTGTAATTTCAGAATTCGAACAGATAGCTAATTGAATTAGTGCCCCCGTCAACTTTATGTGTAATTATGTGACCCTTAATGAGTGGGGTGTAAAACCATGTGAACAAATCCACATGAATTCAAATTCAGACAAGCAGGTTACGGTTCAGGGGATTTAGGGTTAATTATAAATGAATGCACTGCATTACGGTGGCATTATCTGCCTGAAAGGCACCACCCCACTGTCAGGCTGTAGAGCCTGCGGACCCCGCCTCAAGCCTAATGACCCCCACATAATTGCAACTGCGATTGCGGTGAAACTGTGGCAACGGAACGGGACATCACATGACCAATCAAGTCAATCACTGGCCAACGCTTCACTGGGCTTTTCCAGGCCACAAAAACTAATTAACCGCCGTAACGAAACTGAAACGACACGATGCGAACCGGTTTGCGTGTGCGGAGCATTGCAGCCAAAAATTCATCGATAAATGATGAGACTCCAGGCACAGACACTAGCGAAAAGCCGATGACAGACGGACAGACAGACAGACAGACAGTCCGACAGTCAGTCTGTTAGGTCGGATGGAGAGATGAGTCGACAGATGACCACAGACAGATTTTGCTGAATAATTTAAAAAATTGAAATCACAAAAAGACAGCCAAACTAGCTTCGACTGCATCCCGTGGTGCTTCTGGCGATACACTGCAAACAAGTATTTTCGTAAGCGGTATACTTGAGTATTATAACTCAGTGCCAACCTACTGAAGGATCATGTCCCGGCATCAGCATCACCCGACGATTCGATTTAGCCCTGTCCGTATATCCATCTGTCTGTATAAGGCAACAGATCTGAGATACTATAAGAGCTAGAGCTACCAAATTTGGATGATACTTGTATTAATTTTGATTTAAAATTTAACTAAATTTAGCTAGAGCTACCAAATTTGGATGATACTTGTATTAATTTTGATTTAAAATTTAACCATTACTTGCCCAGCTTAACGTTTTCTTTAGACATTATACTAAAGCTTTGGGTAAAGAGCATTTCATAGCTTTCTTAAGTAAATATTTCATATTTATTTAATATAATCATATAAATATATAACAAACTATAAATGTATAATAAATCTCTCTCTCTTTGTGAAAAAAACTTGTCATAACTAATTCCAAGTAATCGAAGCCAGATAGAGTGGGCATATGTTTAACAAGAATCTGAATGAGTAATGCTTGTGCTTAAATTAATATTTTAAGCCTAAGAGATTTAATTCTCGAAGATTAGCACCACTCTAACTAGCTGCACGACTTTTAATTATAAATACACTTTTAAGTGTGTCAGAAGTTGGTTATCTTTTTTGAGTGTATGTATTACTGGTATTGCCGCTGATGCATTGCAGTTGACAGCAACAGCAGACGGCAGATGGAAGCCGGGGTCAGCGGGGAACGGCGGGGGGAATGGCGGGGCCGGACGGAACGGAATACTTAGCGTCTTGTTGACGTTTTGGTCGTTCATCCTCATTGCGGCTGACGTCGTGACAAAAAGCCGAAAAATGCATAAAAACTTTTGACAGCGGTTGCGTCACTGCAGGGGACGTTGATGCTCAAGCTGATTATGTTGAGTGGGCGGTGGTTTGAGGGGGCGACGAGTCTGGGCGGAGCTTGGAGGAGCCAGCCAGAACCCGGAGCAGCCGGGGCTTGTTTTTCAATTAAACTTTATGGCATTTTAAACAACATCGCAAGCCATACCAAAACACGAAGATGGGTTTTTAAGTTCTCCGCATTCCCATCATCGTCCGCCCCTCGATTCCAGTGGTTGTCCTGGCAACTCCTTGGCAAAAGAGCATCCAATTTATGCAATACCCAGTTGGTCGTAAGCCTGTTGCCATCTCTTAATACACCCGCTTGCACTGAGCGTAACTGACACTGCCTTTCGGCATTTTCCGGCATTAACCAAGATGGAGGAAGGAGGCTACCTTCGTTAGAATATTCAAAGTAGTTAATTGAAAATTTCTTGGTTGTGTGGTTATCACATAATAGGATTACTTTCATTTGGACCGAGTATCTCGGAGGACCCAGGCAATATAAATACAAGGCAAGAGCCCCCTCTTAACGTGTATATTTTAGTATGTGTGTTTTCAGGCACACTTCCTATCAATCACGCAATACCCTGATCCAGGGCAAACACAAAACTGCAACACCATAAGCCCCTCGTGTTGCAGCCCGTGGCTTACTGAACTCTCGGGAAAACACAACATTGGCCAGTGTAAACACAGTTGGGGAAATATTAAAAGCAGAGCTCTCGAAAAGAGTTGGGTGTTGCGCATTAAGCAGTGTTGAAAAACTTTAATTGAATCAACGGAAACATCAACGAGCAAACGTGACGTCGCAGTCGCAGTGCAGTCGCAGTGCAGTCGCTGCTGCAAATTGCCAATTTGGCTTGTGTTGTTTTTAATTAAAGTTTAATTAAAGTGATTGGCTCGCTCGTCGCACAAATAAATGCAACGGCGGCAACATCAACAGCAGCAGCAGCAGCCAGCAGCGATCCGATTTTGTCATTTGGTGACTTAATTTTTTCACGCAGCCCATTAACATTTTGAAATCCACTTACGCACGACCTGCTCTCGGTGGCATCCCCACCCTGAAATCCGCAAACCGGTATTGTTTAAAGCCATTCGGAAATAATTCCTTGGATCCGAATCTGAGTCGGAATCTGAGTTTCAGCCGCTCTCAGTGTTGTGCAACGCACTTGTTTCCAAGGTCAAGACGCCGCACTTTTGGCTTTGAGATGCGCACGTTTGGCGCGTGTTTTTGTGTTAATAAAGACATTAACCTTGGCAGGGGGCTTCCCTCAGACGCTGTGCTGCTTCAACTGAATAGTATTTAAGCAGACTTTCTGAGTTAGCTCATCTTAAACGGTTTAATCATACATACTAAAATTTCCCTAGATTATTAGAGGATTTGCCCTATGCTCCCCTTGACAATGCTTGTGTTTTTTGTTCGATAGCATTAATTTCTTGAGATAATTTTTTATTAAAATATATTTGAATATTGTAAAGTAATAATATACGATCAATTATATAAGTTAAAACATTTCCGTTTTTTTTCAAGCTTTTGGCTCGCCTTGCAATTAATACTCAAATGTTTTCGTATTCATTTACAGCTCTTATTTTTATTTGGAATGCAATCGCACACCAGCAATTTTTTCTAATATTTACTTTCTTTCGTCAATTTTTTGCTGTGGCATTTGGTTTTTATTTATTTATCATCAACTATGTAGCATCAATAAATAGTGTGATATAGTGTAAATATATATGTTTTTTAAGGGCAATATAACAATTTTCAACATAAATTGATTGCAAGGGGCCTCTTTTTTATGCATTTCTAGGCGCTAATACTCAATTGGTTTATCCTGCCTCGACATCAACCAGATATAAAATAGGCAATTTAATACCCTAATTTTTTGGACAAGACAGACAAAAAAATTTTCATAACTAAGTCAAAACTGCATTAATTTCAATTCGGAAAGCTTTTCCAAGTTAGTTTTTAGTTGGTTAATTAATCTGCATATTTAGTTTGGGAATTAAGAAAAATAAATTTTTTGTCAATTTTTGACAATTTTAATGATGTAACCCCTTATAAAATTTTGAAAAATTGGCAAAAATTTTATTTAAAATTTTTCTAGCTATTTTATTGTTAAATAATTGGAATTTTAACGACAAATCGGAAAATATACGGCATTTGGCTATCATATCATTGTTGGCCATAATATGCTATCCAGAAGACATCAAATATTCGCATTTTTGAGTCGACACTTTAATACCCAAATTTTTTGGACAAGTTAGACTAAAAAATTTACATAACTAAGCCAAAACAGCCTAAATTTTAATTCGGAAAGCTTTTCCAAGTTAGTTTTTAGTTGGTTTATTAATCTGCATATTTAGTTTGGGAATTAAGAAAAATAAATTTGTTGTCAATTTTTGACAATTTTAATGATGTAACCCCTTATAAAATTTTCAAAAATTGGCCAAAATTTTATTTCTCATTTTTCTAGGTCTTTTATTATTAAATAATTGGAATTTTAACGACGAATCGGAAAATAGACGGCATCTGGCTATAATTTAATTATTGGCCAAATTATGCTCTCAGGAAACCCTCAAATATACGCATTTTTATATCGGCAATTTAGTACCCTAATTTTTTAGATAAGTCAGACTAAACAATTTCCATAACTAAGCTAAAACAGTGTTAGTTTTTATTTGGCAATTTAGTGCCCTAATTTTTTGGATAAATCAGACTGAACAATTTCCATAACCATATGTTCCGGGTTTCAATTGTTTGCCACAATTGAGCTGTGTGCAGTTTTTGTGCTGATTTGGATCACTCCTACGCAGCATGCACTAACTAATAAACGAAGCTTAAATTTTAAATTCCGACCACGATTCACGCAAGCATCTTTGGAATGATATTAGATTTGTTCGGTGTTATCTGCCATCTGCCATCATACACCTGCAGCTCCACCCATCGCCTCGGCAACCCGACGTGATGCCGGGCTTGAAGTTCCAACCCACGCAGTCGGTAGAGAGTAACCTAACCTACGACCCCCAACCATACCCCTCATAGTTTTAAGCTTTTGCATTAACCATCGCATACCAAGCTCCCTTACAATTGCCCAGTGTTGGCAGAATTTTCATAAAAAGAAAAGGTAAAAAGGTTATCAAGAATATTTTGCGAACTAAATAATGGTCCGAATTCGGCAAATAATCTGTTTGATATGAAGTAGAGTTTCTAAAATATTTGGCTCTTAAATTAAACCGGAATATACAGTCGCATTTACAACAAGGCTATGAAATCGAAAAACAAGTTTTAGTGAGACTAATTTGGCAGCATTTGTAATATGGGAAGCTAGTAATGTATACGATGCAATATGATTAAATTAAGTATGCAGTGCAACATGAATTGGGATCATGCATGCAGACACTGCACGAGATATTCCCAATTTCGAATTTAGAGACAAAATTAGATCTGATGAGGTTTCTTGACTGGCAAATATATTTAGATACCATATCATAAATATAATTTCTGCTCAGATGTATAATAAGCTGTTTTTTGACTTGAATTATGATTCCTGATTTCCTGTTCTCAAAAATATTTTTAATTTTATATGTATATATTTTTTTTAAAATTTTTTATTAATATACATAGTAGCTAATATGACAGCACTAGGCCTGCCTGCTTAAATTTCCAATCAGACAATAGAGACGACACACTGGCACACACGTCCCTCACGTCGCATTTATCCTCAGATTGGCCACCCAATTGGCCAAGCTCATTATAAACTTTGCCTTCACAGGTCCCCTGGGTGCTAATTTGCGCCTCTCCGTCGTCGAGAATGGGGTATTGGGATCGGGACTCAAACCCGAACTCGGACTGGGGCGTGAAGTGGGTGGTAGTGATTGGATCTCGTTGTCTTGGGCTGGCCAAACCATTTAGTGGGTTCAATGGCGTAATTTCCTTTGGCATTTCTAATAGACGGCAAATCATGCTCAAAATTATACAAAGGACGCGCCAGACAAATGGATGGATCGATGGGTGGACCAACTCGCAGGCTGGCGGAGTCAGCAAATTCAGTGGCTGATTTGCATAGAGTCAAAAGCAAAAAGCCAAAAGGAGATACCGCATTTGACAACCACACACCATTGGCTTGCAGAGACGTCGATAGATTCACATTCGACTCAACCCTCTGCTCTTTTCCTCTTCTTTTGTTTATGTGTGTTGTGAATCATCCGATTTGATTTCCTAAATGACAGAAAAAACCCCTCCAACCACTCTACTCCATCCAGCCCGCTGACAGATATTTGTGAGACAATAGTGGCCATAATCTGGCAGCAAGTTCTCTGCCAATTTTGCCGCTGACTTGACTGAATGAATATACGTATATTAAACTGCTAAGTATGCACACATAAATATTTTGCGCGAATGTATTCGAGGGTGTGCGGCTATATCCGCGCACATAGTTCCGCAATAATATTCATTTATGCAAATTCTCTCCCATGTGTTCTTCCTAGCTTCGTGCTTCGACGTTTCTTTTCCCCTTTATTTATACCTCTTGATTGTTATTGTGGAGACTATATATTCCTGAACATATTAAATTATCATGGTTAAGCATAGTACTACAAATTCAGGTGCGAGACATTAGTCCAAAAGTAGCATTTCTGTAAATCAATGTTTGAAAACGCGAGTTTATTCGTTAGGATTAACCCGTATATTCTTTCGGATCCACTCCCAAGAAGAAACCGAAAGAAACTTAATAATCTCTCGGAGTAACATATGCTCTTTGAGGGCTTTGGGTATCCACCATTCGATTCATGCCAAGTCCCCACTCTAGCTCGATTTATTTAAAGTTATTTTCATTTCGATTGCGGAATGCGTCAAATTAAAATTCAACAAATGGAATGCGACTCGGTAAATAATTCAAAACTCCCTGCACTTTCACCGCCCACAGGAACGCGACGGCTGTGGCTTTAACTCGTTGAACCCTTTTTACGTTATATTTAATTATTTGCATATACAAATATTTTTGTTTGCGGGAGTATGATGAATGCGGTGTGATTTTTTCCTGGATATTGTTTTTGCCCTGCTGCCGCTCTCTGCAGGCAATTTAATTGATATTGATGACGCTGCTCCAAATGGTGTCGACCCAAAGGCTAGCCGAGCTCTCTTAATGGGGGTAAAGGGGGCAGCAGCAGGCGGTGCTCTTCAGTCATTAATCTGGCACATTACTTTGTGGGAATCGGGGGTTTCGTTGGTCTGAGGGGTGGCAGAGGACTAGAGAGGTATCACAAACAGAAAATTTAATTTATTTAAATTGAAATCTGTTCCCCTCCAGAATTATTAAACAGTTAATCACAATTCGGCATCTGTGTTCAGGTTCTCGCAGTAGCGTGTGCTCATAAATTTGCCACGATTTCTGGGAATTATTTATTTGAGTTGATATCATCCATTATGAGATGTCATCGGACTTATTTAGTCATATTTCTAGTATAGATTACGTATTTTGGGAAGCAGTTTACAAGGCATGATCGCATCGTAACAATAATTAATTTCAATTAATCTATTAGATTAGTAAGTGTAATTGGCTGTTTTATTAATGAGCTTAATATTACTAACATTTACACATATATCTATGAGTGTTTCAACATTTTGTTTGGATTAAATAACTATGTAGATAATGCCTCATATACTTAAACAAGCTTAACACGATTTGAACCTTTCTACTTTAACTCAAATCTTTAAGTTAAATGCTAGTCTGCTTGTACAAACACTATATACTCGTTAACAGTACATATACATATACTTAGTTCCTAGTTTCTAGTAAATTATCACTTATGACAGCTGGTGGTTTATTAGTAAACAAGCACGGAAAGCTTTGAAATGAAAAAGCTTAGTTAACAAATAATCTGTCTGAAAATATGCACTTAAACTATATTTCCCCTAATAATAATAATACAAATGGACAATTTATATTAAAATATAACATCTTAAGGAACTCAAGTTAACCCAAATTGAAGTCCCTTTATAAGCAATTTCGACGGTTGGACAAAATATTTTCGCATGAATCAGAAGGGGGTTAAAAGTTAATATTGAGGGTGGAATTTCCGGTACAGGGATGAAGCCAAACTCCTTCGAGTTATTGTTTGTATGGCCACATTATTTCCCCATATAAACCTTATTAAATAAAATTGATTTAAGGCCCAAGTACAGGGGTTTCTATAGGGTTAAACAACCCGTGTCAGAAGCAGCGAAATTCTCACTCGACAAATTTAAATTTCCAGGTCCGGTGTGCTGTGAAAAGGCACATGAAAGTCGCAAATTGAAACGCAATTTCAGCACACAACAAAGGAACAGTAAACAGCCTGGTGCCTGGTGAGACGACCCATTAAAAAGCGCAGATAAGAAACGGTTGCAAAAAAAGCATTAGGGAAGGGGAGGATCATAACATCAATGGGTTCTATCGGTCACGGCGATAGGAAAACGACTGAATAAACAAAGGCTAGTGGCACAGACACAATAAACCTAATCAAAGCTACTAAAAACGAGAACAAACAATGGCCCGTCAGCCAATATGGCGTGTGTGTGGGAGTATAGGTGATATACGTAGGTGTAGATGTGTGTAAAAATCCGTGTAAGTACATGTGTGTGTGTGGCAAGCAGGGTGAGGAGATAGTTAACTGTAAAATTGCATATTTATCGCTTAAGGCTGAACCGTTATCCCAACCGCATATCCTGGCTATCAAGCTTTAGTGACTTCAGGGGGATTTCGTTAGGTTCCGCACAAGCATTAGATGTCGAAAGTGTGCTGAATCATAACAAAACAACACTGCACACTCACCTCTCGTTCCTCTGTCAGCTCCTCGCCAGCTGCTTGGCCCAAAAGCAATACAAGCGCAACTGTTGCTGCCGCGAACAGCCTCATCTTTGCCAGTTTTTATCTGTGCCTTTCTTTGATCTCCTCTCACCGACGTAATATTTCCCGATTTTCAAACGGTTCGCAATGACGTTTGCACAAGTCGCGCACAGGTGAATCGACTGTTTCTTCTTTTTTTTTTTACTATTTTCGGTGCGCTGGTGAATTCCGCCGAACTGTTTGTTGGTCTTTGGCAAGTTGGAGATGGCCGGATTTCTAGTTGGGGTGGAAGTAGACCTGCAAAAACATCGATGCTACTATCGATAGTTGGGGCCATCGATGGTTTTTCTCGAGTGCGCCGTTCATACTAGGACTGCAGTTGGCAATTCTGATTTTTGTTGTTTCTTGTCTAACGGTATATGAAACTAGTCGCGACAAAAAGCTGCTTTTAAGATTGATAGAAAAATACTCGATTACTGTCTCTTTCTGCTTATTAATAAGGTTGGATTTGAGAACCTTAACAATCGAACTAACTATCCCAAAGTATAATTAATTTATTTCGATAAATTTGTATTTTGGCTTACCTAAACTTTTACATTGTAATGTAAACAGGATTTTTACACCTTTTATTGCAACTTATTATTTTACATCAATTTACATCAACGTCTTCAACCGTTTTTATAACAGTTTATAACACGTGTAGGCGATGAACTAAGCGATTTTACCTGTTTTACGTTGACCTATTTCTCCCACAGGTGAGAGCATAGAGCTTCAGAAAAGTAATTTTAGTCTGTGTGAGTGTCAGCGCAACGGATAGAGATGCAACAAATTTGTAAACTTCTATTATAACAAATAAAAAAGTTACAGTCAGTGCTCGACTATGAAATAGCCGGTATGCTAGTATACTTTCTAAAGAAGTTGTAGGCTACAGGTCTTGTATTAGGTTTTTATGATTTGTTTGGAAGGTAATGGTTTTTAGGATCGAGGTATTTATTCAACGATATATGTAGTTATATCAACTTAATTATTTAATTAAAAGTCTGAGTCCTGCGGCTGCGCGGATGAAGTGCTCCGAAACCAGGACATCTAGTTGCTAATCGGTGTCTGACCTGACGAATGTTGTGCCCAAAACGGAAGTGCACAAAAACAAACACTGCCAGGTAACCGCTGGCAACAACTCAAAATAGTGCTCGGTATTGATAAAGCGCGTTTGCAACAATTTTCCAGAGGGACAGTATTCAGGTTTCCACACTTCCGCCTGTGGCAGTATGAGCTCGCACTATCTCAACTCCTGTGTCAAGGTGCCCATCGATCCGTGCAACAACTGTCCAGCTCCGACCTACAATCGCCCCAAGCTCTGCTCGCTGGGAGGAAAGAAGCCTTCATATAACGCCGCCACTGTGGTACCGGAGACACCTGCCTGGAGCAGTCAGATGGGTATTAGGTCTCTGGCCAAGTTTTACGACAGTATACCTGGTGAGTGTGCTAGATAGTAAGGACTGGTCTACTTAAGGTTTACTTAACTTTCCTGTAACATACCATGTGAAGCGGTTTGAAAATATATCGCAGTCCGGTGACTATCAATATTAGTCCAAACTGTTATGATTTAGTACAACAAGCTCCTTGACATATATTGAAAATAATAATAATAAGATGGTCTTTCTTGGGCTGCTAAGAGAAGCTAAGGATATAATCGAACAGTTTACAAAATATAGGGATTCTGTTAATGACAAGATATAATATCTTCCCACCTTTTCAGATTACTGTGATGTAAGGCACCTGCACCAGGCGGAGTTCTACTCCACGTTGGAGAGTTTGCGCAGCACCAGCCGTGAACTGCGATCTCAGCCAGCTGCAACTTCAGCTCCTCGACCAGCTCCAGCTCCAGCTCCCGCTCGAGAGCGATGTTCCAGTGCCAGCAGCAGCATCTTGGGTCACGGCAAGTCCAAAAAGCGATCAGTCAAGGGCAAGAAGATGAAAAAACCTCCCCTGGTGTTGGCCCCAGTTCCTCCACCTCCTGTTGCCACCGTGACCCCTGTCCACCAGGATCACTGTGAGACACCTGCCGTATTGCATACCCCCAGTTCCAGTTGCCTGAGCGAGGAGTACGACAAGTGCCTCAGGGATTTGAGCCGTTTAAAGAGTTTTAAAGAGGATTATGCTGTCGAGGTGGCTGACTTCAAGAGATCCCTCAAGAGCTTTGAGGCGGAGTTCCGCAGATCCAAGACCACCACCAGCAATGGAACGCAGACGCAGACTCACAGCCAGCCCCCTGCCCGGTGTCAGATGCCAGCTAATCCTGGCCAACACACCGCAGAACGGGCCAAGTGCCGCAGGGAGATGCTCCGTAGGTGCTTCAGTGTCAATGATATCGGAGGAACTGCTGCGGAATCGCATCCTCTTAAATCGCCCTTAAAATCCGCTCAAACCAAACTCAGCAACTACTTCCCCAGCAGCAAGGAGGAGCACGCACCCAAGATTCTAATACAATCACCCACCGCCTCCTCGAAGCGGAGCAGTAGTGCTTCCACAGTCGGTAGGGGCAGAGGAAGGCGTGGCCGGGGTAGGAAACCCAAGCCAGGAGCCAAGCAAGTGGAGCAGTCGCCACTGCCATCGTTGAGCATGTTTAATTTGCCCGAGGAGCCGCTTCAGAGGCGATCGCCCAGTGTATCTCCCTTACACCCGGTGGCGCGTCCCAATCTGGCGGCCACTTTGAGAGCTGAAGTCTCCCGAAAGAAGGTGAAGGAGTTGAAGAACAACTGCACTTTTCACGATCCTCGCCCGCAATTCGACTGGGAGGTGCGAAAGACGCCGGCCTGGAAGTCGTTGTCCTTGAAGTGAGTAGAGCCAACATTGTCCCTAGTTCAGATTTAAAACTAATAAAATGTCCTGCTTGATTCCTTCCCTCAGCGAATCCCACAAGGCTCTGTTATCCATCCGGCTGGCCACTCGAAAAGCGGAGCAAGCCCTGCAAGAGCGACAATACGAACTCCATATGGAGATGATGCGCAACCGGGTGAAATCCGCTCCCCTGCTGCTCGAAGGTCCCACGTTCTGGGGTCCTGAGGTGGGAAAACTGAGCCACAGTTGCCGGAGTGAGGGTATGCGCCACTCCTGCGAGGGCAGCCGGCAGCGGAGGAAGAAGAAGTCCGAGTGCGCTGTGGCTGATGCAGAGGCCAAGCTGGACCAGCTCCGCAAGATCTACGGCTCGGAGAAGTCCTGTTCGAGGCAATCCCAAAGGTTCAAGCGATCCGGAAGGAGGCCGCGGGATCAGGTCACGGAGACTCCGAGTCACGACAGTGGCGACGACCTATGCAGCGTGGACAGAGCATTCCTCTAGATAATCACCAAGTACTTAGCTACAATAAATGTATACCTTTTGGATTTCCATAAGAAATTCTTTAACTTCCTACTTCAGAGGGATCTCTTGTTAAGTTTATACAGATTAAAGGGGTGCCACTAATATTCCATTCCCTTAAATTCTATCCAAAGACCAGAATCTTGAGCGAAATCGAAATTTCTTACTATTTTTAAAGGGAAAAAGTTATTAGCCTTCAATTGCTTTTCGCGCTCAAATTTAAATGACTTATTATTTTTATATTAATTACATATATAAAATCTATTATTTTATAAATAAATTATTTATTTTAAATACGAAAAACGTAATAAAAATGCATATAATAAGTACTGCAATGATAAAATAGAAAGCTGCTAAACAAAACCTAACAGTCACGACCGAAATGGTTGGAGAATGTGCTAAATCTCTCCAAGTTTTGTGGCGCAGTGGAACTTTCAGAGAATAAGTTTGGAATTCCGTTCAATTTTACTAGAGATTTCTGGTCATAATTAAATTATGTAAACTAAAGTAGAAAAAAGTTAATGTAAATACAAATAAAAACGATTCTGCAATGATAAAATTAAAAAAATTGCTAAAACAAACGAATCTTGGAAGGTGACAAACCTTGGCAGAGGCCAAAAAGGTTGGCGAAAGTGCTAAAAAATTAAATCCCTTAGAGTTAAGTCCCTCGGAGAAATTTCTGAAGGAATTGGTTTTGAATCCCCCTCAATTTCCCTAGTGACTTCTGTGGCACCCCTGTTATTACGCCATATGGCAACTCCTTAATATGCCATCAGCTGAGAAACTCGGAAGAGAGGAGAGAAAACCATAACATACCAAAGAAGTTGAAAGCGCGCTAGAAATGTAAGTAAATTTGGTTATCTTATTTATTATGTATTTATTTACTTTTTATAAAGGGGTAAACATCGAAAGCCAAGCCAGGATGCAGCAATTGTGGACTTCATAAAGAAGCACCCTGCAATTGCTCGCAACTTAACGAAGGGGGACAGGGCGACCGTGAAGGCCGCTTGGGAGGACTTGACGCTCCAGCTGAATTCGTTGGGTCCTCCAATTAAAACTGCGGAGGAGTGGCGGTATGTAAGTAACTTGTAGATTGTGAGAAATATTATTCAACATTGTCTACTACAGGTATGGAAAGACTGGAAACAGGCAGTGAAGAAAAAAATAGCCAATATCCGGCGGGAGGCCAGCGCAACAAGCGGCGCGCCTTTGAATCAGGTGGCTCTCACTTTCAACGAAGAGGTGATTGCCAATGTATGCCACTTGTTTGTGGCGATAGATGGAGTGGACGGCGACGAAACATTTGGCATCCTGCAGCCCACGGCAGAGATGGAGAGTGTAGACTTCCAAGACGATGGTACTGACATTATTAATTGTTAATTAATACTTAAAAACTATTCTATTAATTTATAATTGTATTTTTAGAACCTTCTCCAAAAAGACCTCGGATGGAGGTTGCAGGTTGCAGCAGGGTAAAACAGCCGACCGAGAACGCTGACAGGCTGGCTGCTATGGTGGCCGAGGAAAGTATGGTCCTTCGGGAAATAAAGGACGAGCTGGTGGAGCTGAAAAATAATGCAAAAGAGATGCTAGAGGAACGCAAAAAAACGAATTTAATTTTAGAAAAATTAATTTTAACTATTGAGACTTCATTTAATTGACTAACTAACTAACTTTTTTAAAATTTATTGTTTCTCATTTGCGAATTTTTAAAAGCTATATTGAGACATTTTAACAAAAAATACTTAAATGTTTTGATACAATGATCCCATAATAATACAGTCTTAAAACGAATTTCTTGTTCTTTTGGTGTCTTTTTTTTTTGTATTTTGTAGTGCATAAGTTAATATAAAATTTTTTATCTTTGAGACATTTTATTTAAGAAAACAAGTTTCGTTATAGTGATCAAAGCCTGCTGGCTTTTAAACGCTTCGCGCTCTTTGCATTTTGTTACCGTTACTATCTGTCTATCGATAACATTTACCAACACTGATTGTACAAGTACTCAATTCATCGAGATTCAAAACTGAAATTGCACTTCCCTGTCCAACTTCAAGGTGGCCATTTGGGGACAAGAAACATTTAATTATTTTGTGTTGTCCTTATTTTATTAATTATATAAGAATAATAAAAGTAAGTGCTATGATATTCATAATTTCTTAAAAAGTAACTGACCCACCGCACCGCACATAACTTGTCGGCTCCGCTTTCCGGCTTCGGGCTTGGTTACTTCGGGCCCGACTGGCTCCGAGCTGGCCAAAACCAAGTCAGTACGTAACCGCTGCTGCTGCGAATCGGACGTGTTCGGAATCGGACCAAGTTCGCGTCAAACGACTTCTGGGCCATAACAAAAACACGTTTACGAAACCCACGACGCGACGTCATCTCGTTCTGGCCCGCGCGCGTAAACCAAGTCAACAGAGGGGCAAAACAAGCAGGCAGCCAACAGCAAAGCAAAGTGAGTGTGCAGCAGGGGATAGTTTCGGCGATGGCGGAGGTTACTGTTGCTGCAGTAACCGTGAACTGGCCATAATAAACACAACAAATTGATTGCAATAAGCGCGGCTGGCCAAAGTGGATTGTAATTGCAATTACCAAGATTGGACCACAAAACACAGTTAACCACACACTCACACACGCACAGTTCGGCCGACGACACTGCCTGTCTGCAGTATGAAATCCGCGGTGGCGGCCGTAAAAATGGCAATCGCAAGGGGTCATTCTATTGATTTTTGGCATTATTTATTAATGGACTCCGTCAATAAAAGTGCTTACAAAATTCGCAACTCCTTCTTCAGCCAGCCAACCACAACCACGCTTACGCTTATGCTTTTTCCAACAAGCACTCCCAGACAACCAAAATAACCCAAAAGTACACAGAGACAATTTATCGAGAGTTAGTTGGCAAATAAAATAAATAACCAAGTAATCTTTCAAGTAATATTTAGGCCATACCTTAAACATTTTCAACTTGATTATTGAATAACATTACTTCTGTCAATAAATAAGTGTAGAAATATCAAATATATGATTGATCTGTTTAGCTAGTTTTGATTTGAAATTTAGTCTTGTTTGTTTTATAGTTGTTTAATACTTAAAGCTTTAAAAATTAAATAAAGAAATGGGTAATTGCTTTCAGACAAGGTATCAAGCGTACCTCCTTAAAAAATGCCTGTAACTATGATATTAAGAATAGTATTGTAAAAAAAAAAAATTAACTGAACTCGGTACTTCAAACATCTTAATGCGCACTTTTATACACCTTTATAGGGGGTTCAACTCCATGGTAAAATACATATTAATTATAATATATATATTATAAAAATTCTAAAAATAATACTTATTCGTTTTGCTTTATCCCAATATAAAGAATAAACAAAACCTTTCTATAAGGGGTTCGTTTAATGATGAATTTCAAATTTAAAAAGATTTTTAGATACCCCTTATCCCGCAACGCAGCAGCTACTGACTAGAGCTCTTGGGAAGCACTCATAACAGACCTCAACCCGTTTCTCCCAGTGCATACGTGTGTGAGACGTGTGTAGCTGTAGTTGACAGCTGCCAAGTGCCAGGAGCTTGTCGTCAACAAGTCTATCAAAAGCACGTTTGTCATTTTTGTTGCAGTGGCCCAGGCAGCAGGTGGCGCCAACCCCTGCCACCCTTGGCCTCCCTTGGCCTCCCTTGGCAACCCTTGCCACTCGTCCCCAGTGTGTGTGCGTGTGGCTGAGAGATGCCCTTGTGTGTGTTCGCCAATTTGAAGTTTGTTAGAAACTACATTTTCGTCCTGTCCCGCTCTGGCGCAGAGCCCTTTGCCATTTTCATTTGCATTTTGCCCGTCTCGCAGCGAAAATCAATTGTTATATGCAATAAACGCAAGACAAACCGGGCGCTGGCAACCAGTTTTTGTAGCCGAGCCAAAATCATTATTTTATTTTCGGCTTACATAAACTCTCGGCCAGAGTTGGGCCTTAAAAGCTTTGAAAAAAGTTGGTTAACTTATATAGAAGTAATTTGTTGATGTTTTTAACCTTATTTATTATTAATGCAATGTAAAAAATATGTATACAAATTATTAAGCTTTACCACAGGCTTCAGTATAGATATTTAAATAAGCCAATTACAGAACAAGTGTATTGTTGTTTTTTTTTATAAATAAATACCATTTTTTATTCCCCCTTGCATTTTGTGGTCACTTTATGTGCATAATTAATTAATTAATTGAATTAGTTTAGAACCTTGTGTAGCAGCTATAAGAATCTCATATTGGTGTGTTCTCCCAAATATTATTTTTCTAGACTTTAGAAATTTATATAAAATAAATTTCTTTTTGTTAGAAATTTTTAATTAAACTAGCAATTAGGGGTTAAAAAGATATCTATTTTTGTTGAAGTTAATCTCAAAAAAGTCGTATTTTTATTTGAATGTGTTCTCCTAAATTAGAAAATATTTGAAAGAAGTATATAAGAGTTGCACAGACTTTGAGGCTGAATATAGAATTTTTTAGTCTTCAAAACTGAAAAATAAAAGAATTGTAATACAAACAAATATAATATATAATTTCCTCTACTTTGTATGCTACTTCTTATAGACGGCTAGAGGCGAGTTTTAAATTAAATTCATCTGCAAGAAGCTTTTTCTTCCAAAGTAGTTTCCAGAAGCTTAGTTGACTTTAAAGCTGAGCTCCACAGTTTACACTTCACACCTCCCGTCATCATCCAGCGATGTCGACTGCGCTGCTGTTGCTTTATTCAAATTGAGTTGTTGTTTATTCATGCATTTGTTGCACTCCCAACGGTTTATTGTTGCCCAACACTAACCCCTGTACACGCACACTCGTGCATATTGTGCCCCTTCCCCTGTCGCTACCCCAAGCTCCTGTAGCCCCCCGCTCCGAGGGCTGACATTTCTATGCTCGACTCAAGTGTCTGTTACGCTTAAATGTCGGCTCACAGTCACAGCCACAGCTACAGTTGCAGTTACAATTACAAGCGCACACGTGTATGCTGACATGTGGCATTTGGTGTGTGTAGAGTGTGCGTGTGTGGGTGCGGGTTGTTGGCTTAAAGTAAACTTTCACTTTTATACGGCTGAAGATAAAAACTGGCAAAACGACAGTCGTGACGCCTCTTTGTTTTGCCTTGCTCTCTTTTTTGTTTATTTACAGTGAAGTATTTATTTATTAATTAACCTTAACAAGTGTTTCATATATCAAATAAAAGATGCGTTATTTTCTAAATCAGACACAGCCATTATAAACCGGTTTTCCCTTCAATATATCTCTCTGACTGACTAACTGAGTTTACCAAGCGATTCAATGGCCATAATGCAACCGGTTAAAGCCCAATTTCCATTCCAATTCCCAGCAACGTAACACTATCGCCAAATCGGCTATTCGGGACCTAACTACACAATAATTAGTTGCGCATTTGGTTCCAATCAATATGGTTTGGAATAGCAAAATGAGGGCGCGTGGGGCACAGCTATCAAATCATATTACACATACGCCATGGTGTACCAATTTAGACCTTTATGCGTTCAGGACATGTCGGTCAGTCCTATTCTGTATCTATAATATCAACCCCAATTAGGCCTAATCAAATTGCAATTAAACAAATGCTGAGGTTAGGCCCAAAAATAAAATAATAAATCTTGTTGGCTCGCTCAGTGAGTCAGCCAGGTGGTGGTGGTTAGCCTAGATTAGCTTAGTTAATCCACTTTGCAGTAATTATCTCGGAACTGAGGCAATCTGTTTTCCCAGCTCATCCCTCTATTTTGCTCAAAGTGTCCGAGTTGATTGATTTGGCCGAGTTGGGGAAACCTATCTTCTGAGCTATGTAGTCGGGATTCATCCATCAATGTCACTACATATTCGTAGCTGCTGATAAGAGGGAATGAAGGAATGTGTTTTTAAGGTTATTTTAAATAGAATTTTATTCAAGAGTAGTATATTTCCATCTTAACGGAACTAAACGAAGTAGTTTCGGGTTGTTTATTTGCAAAGAACTCAGTATTTGGCAACGACTCCTTACCACTTCCAACTATTGCCAGAAAATGCAAAGAAGAGTAAGCGAGTAACCAAGTAGAGCAAAGGAGAGAAAGGGATAATCAATTCAATAATCCAAACAGCAATCGACTTCCAACTCGAGACTCCAATTTCCATTCCGCTTTGCCTTCCGCTCCGGTTCACTGGGAGTTGGCCACCCCATGATCCACTGACAGTTCCATCAGCTCTCCGGTCATGGAACACCTAATAAAAGATCATTTGCATATGAATGCCTTGTCGGTACACGGAATCCAATGTGTAAATTGCTCAAAAAGGCGAAATGAACTTCGTTCGAGCTGCGCGGATGTCACCGAGACTGCTGGCGAACCCACCACCTGGCATCTGACTGCCAGGACGATGAGTGCCAATGTCGAGGTCCCCAATTGCAGCTGTGCTCCTGAGCACTTGTTTGTGCTCCGGGTCGGGGCTTTTGCATTCAAGTGCATCCCAAGTTTTGTTGTTCACTTTGCCGGGTCCGGGCACTCTCTCGTCCCAGCATAGCATCCTCCTTCTCCTTGCCCGCCACCTGCTGCATTGTCACGGTAATTGCTCTGCCTTGCACCGACCACATTGCGTATACGCCACGTATGCAAGGCAAGAGTATCAAGCTTTATTTTAGGCCACGAGCAGCCTATACGATTTTGTGAGAATGTATCATTTTATTTTTTTTCTTGAGTATTGGAATGCAATTAAAGGAGAATTTTATTTCCGATTTCCTGGAAAAACTTTGTAATTTCATTTTATTTTTTCTCTTAAGTATCCAAGGGTATTCAAGGTCCTGCATAGGTTTTTTTTCATTACCCTTCGCTCACATCTCTCCAGTGGATATTTGCATGTGCAGTGCGCTTTTTCGGCATTTTCATTCTCTACAAACAACAAACAAATCAACTTATTTGTCTGTTTCCTGCTCTTTTCCATTCGCCTTCCATTTGGTCGTTGGTTGTTGCTGGCTTTGCAGTTGCAGGTTGTTTGCTTGGCACTGATTGAGTGCAGTTTTCGCACAAGCCGACGGAAAGCCCACAGCCACACACGCAAATGGGCCATCTTTGACTTTGGCCAAAAGAAGAGTGGATTATGGCCGCAAAAAAAAACACACAGCCCACCCAATAAAAAATTCCAAATCGGGCAGGTTCAGTCAAGGCTGGGCCAGTCGGAGACTTAAGATTAACCTATATTATTGTTAATGAACTGAGTTCTAGCCGGAAATTCAGCATCACGACCAGATAATACCTTATTTCACGGCCTTGGCTTGAACTGTAAATGCTTTAAATATTCCCCAGCTAGGGATTATCCCAAGTACTAAGACAAGAGAAACTCCTTCGCTAATTGGGCTCAATGCTGGGCTCAAATGGATTCCTGCAGACTGAACTTTGGTTCATTAAAAAGTTAAATTAAATCTATAATCGCCCACCCAGCCATCGGTTCCTTTGGGTGTTTGCTTATTATAATCCTTCTCAACAGCATCATTATCATCGTCATCACCATCGGTGTCTGCTCAACAAATCGTTTCGAGTTTTAATTGAAATGTCAGAGTCTCGAAAATTGTTATGAGCAAAAAATTGAAATGGATTTTTCTATGCATATTTAATGGAATGTTGGCGTGTTGCGTCGTTTCCATGGCAGCGCTATGTTGCCCAACGGGGTATTTGCGTGGTTTTTGGTGATTTTGTTTATGTTCAATTAGAAAAGGAGATAGAAGCGATGGTCAAATAGTTGGACAGAAATTATTCATATAATACTATTGATTTCTCTCCGTTGACTGGACGTTCTGGATTACTTATTTTTGCACAAAATTGAAAATGAATAAAGGGATACCATGGCAAATTTATGAATGTGTTTGTACAATAAATGAATTTCTAAGAGCATTTGGTTTTGTTAGGCACACAACAGTCTTAGTGCATGCAGTAATTGTGTTATTTAATCTGTTAGAATTCATTTCTTAATAAAAGTAAATTTGACAGAGTGCTGCAGGCGAGGCAATTGAAATGCTCGTTCTGAGTTGCCTTGTTATTATTATTACTATTGAAGTTAAACGATGTAACATTGGAAAGCAGTTAGGTAATCGAAGGCATATCCCTTTGAGAACTTAAACTGCACAGGAACCAAGGATTCGGTGACAGCGGTGACAGAATCAGCATTTGGGATGAATGTACGATGGCTCATAATCAGCGTTAAATTATATACAAGATCTTCCGAACACAATTTAATTAGGAAATATATATAAGAACCCACTGTTGCATCAAAACAAAATTTACATTGCTAAGCTTATACTCAGCTCACTGAATATATTTCCAAAAACAAGAAAATATATAGTTATCATTTTATACTACTACGAAGCTAAAATTTAATTAAAACAAAAATACAAATAGTGCTGAAGCTTTTAAACCTTTTCGGTCAAACTCACATCCATTTATTTAATTGCAACTTTACCAAAATGAGAATCCGTGTCAATCAGTAGTCCAGCAATTATTTTAATCCATTTCCAAACATTATTTTCTAGGTCAGCATTCAATTAAAATCAATTTCCATTCAAGGCAGAAATAACTTGTGGCAAATAGTTCGAAATCTGAATCCGAATAACAAATGCAGCAGGTACTATCTAGGGGAAGCATTTAAGCAATGAAATCCAGGCATTTTCCATCTCAGATTAGCCTCTCCCCGCACATAGCACATAGCAACCCACATTTCAATATCGCACAGACATTCCTGAACTGCCAGTATTTAACTTGTCTTTGTGCCTCTCCGAAGTGAGTTTCTCTGGGGGCAACTGTTATCCCCCAACTGTGCGATATTTCTCATCTCGACTGGCCAATCAGCCGCTCCTCCCGCGCACATCCTTCATGCAGGATAGATCCGCCAGTGAGTGAACAAACATTTCATCATCGTCATCGTTATCATCGATTTGTAATGGTCGGGGCGGAGTCGGGGGAATTCCCCCTCACAGCTTCTGGCAAATCAAATCTTTAAACTTGTGCAGCCATCCAGAGATTATCGCTGAGTTCCCAGGCCCCACTGCTCCCAGCTCTTCCACTTGTCTGCCAATGGATGTGCAATAAAGTTTAACGCATTTTTTAACCCCCTTCCCTCGTCGTCTGTCGTCTGTCGTCTGCTCTTTTTGCTACATCATCGATTTTTATTGAAATTGATACTATCTTTCGGAGCAGCCGCTGTGGTCTAAGGGACGCCTTAAAGTGGGGGCGTCCAGCACGAATCCTTATAACAATCTCATTGCGGGGGACACTTTTAATGAGCAGTAACTGGAGCACATCCACTTGGCACTTCAGACCGGCTGGGAAGTGCAAGGGGAAAATGGAAAATGGGAAATGCGAAATGGAAAACGCGCAGTCGAGCGGAAAGTTCTTATAAAGTTGCTAATTGGATTTGATTTCCCGATATGAACCTAAATTTGATTAAAAAATCTTCTATCTCCGGTGCTGCCCCCCGATTTGTCTCTGTCCCAGCAGCCTCTCTTCCCCCGATTTTCATTAAGGTTGGACAGAAATTTCATTAAAAATTTATTACCAACTTTTTTATTCCTCTCTTCTGGGTCCGCTCCCTCTGCCTTCCCCCAATTCCCACCACGGCGCCTCCTATGCCATCTGCTTGGCAGTGCGGACAAGCTAATAACCAACAAGAGTTCACAGAGACATAAAACACGGCGGCGGCCAAAAGGGAGCGAAATAATGAGCCAATGCAAAAGAGAAGCAGTTAATAAGTAGATAGGAAGCTTATTCCGGCAACTCGAAGCAGTTATACCCTGTAAAGTAGTAGTAAAGTAGACAAGTCTGAAATATTCGGACAATTATGGAGATCACATTTCCTACCTCATAAATAATTTATAAATACACCAAAAACGCACATTTTTATCTTATATTTTTACTCCAGAAGTTATACTATATAGCTGTCCAATCTCCTAGATTTCGTAGCTTGAAAACTGGTATATTTTAGGAATTTTACAGGGTGGGAAATATTCCCTTTTGAGACCTTAACAACTTCTGATCAACGAGAGTGTCCCAACATTTGTATTCCCTAAAAGCAGAAAGCGAAAATGAAGAAAAGAAAATGGACAAACAGTTAAAGTGGCAACAACGAGTGGAAATGGCCAAATGTTGTTGGCCAACCCAACACAAAGCCCGACTATGAATGAAACATCTGTGACGCTTATGACTTTCTGAGTGCCTGAATGGCACTCCAGTGGACTTAGGAAAGCGTCTAGATGTTTCCTTCGAAACTTACAAATAGAGGTTAAGAAGTCTATAAGCAGTATTAATTTTAAATGTTTAAATTTGTAGCAAAAGAGTTTTGTTGAAAAGGTAGTCAACTTTAGCTTTATATTTATATATAACGTTAACTTCCAAAGCAATACAGATTGAAAATATATTTTTGCTATTTAAAAAACATAATATTTAAACACAAGTAGAAGAACATAGTAATACCTTTAATATATTTTATTAAAAAGGCATTATGAGTTAGTTAGACTTAGTTTTCATAGAATGCTTTTCTCTGAGTGTACAGTTGATTTAAAAAGATGCTCAACTGGTTTTGTGTTGGCCAATAAAAGGCAAAAACCAACAACAAGCGCAGCCAACGAAACGAAAGCGAAAGTAACCGACGCGAGACAATGGCGTTAAAAAGTGTGGCAACAGACCAACACATCGCAGCGAGATTATAAAATGTACAGATACACGGACATATGGAGATATGGCCACATGTGCTGCGGGTTCGGAGCAGCAAATTGAGTCAGTAAGCCAAATCGAATTGAGAGAGAGTCGACGAGGGGGGCAGCTGCTCTCAACACACAAGTGAGCAGCGATGAATACGAGCCAGATTGCATAAAATATTAACTCAGAGGAGGGAATACATAATTATATTGCACTTCAAACGGGAAATCGGTAGGCAAATATGCCCCAGAAGTTGCGCATTCAATCTGTAATCAATTCAGCGGATGTATTTCATAACACAACTGTCTGAACAAATACAATTATATCCTTTCAGCGGAAACTCAGTGGGTCATGATAACCGCCCTAGGCGAGATTATATTACTACTCTTCCTGTTGAAATGGAAGACTTTACGTGGGGCTTATAAAAGTAAATACTCATCCCAGGAAGTCACGAGCTCATCTCAATAAGCTCTCATCTCATCTGATCTCATTTACGACTTCTGTTTTAGTGCCGCCCATTATGTTAGTCATTAGGAAGGCCCTCTTTTATAGCTGAATCCTGTTACCCAGCTCTTGAAAGCCCTCTCTCCAATAACGAGACCGAAGTGAAATTTATGGGATTTTCTAATTCGCTCGTTGGCTGCTTAATGACTGCTTCCCCTTCCACCTTTTGGCCTTGTTTATTATGAGATTCTGCAATGGCTAATTAATAACTTTGTGGAAGGTAGGCAATAGCTAAAGGGGGGAGAATACTATAGAAAAAAGCAAATGCTTGACTGAAGTAATCACTGTTGCAAGCGAAAAATGTTAACTTCCTTTCTAATTTCATTTTATGCTTTAACTGTTTATTAAACGCAGTTTTTATCTTAATCAGAATAACGCACTTAATGAAATTAGATTTAGGAAAAAGAGAGTTATAGGTGGCATTGGAAAACAAGAAAATATTACGTATACGTAATATATAATAAAATACGTATACGTAATACAAGTCAGGCTAAAAAAGCATAACTAAGCATAAATAAGCCAAAACAGCTTTAAATTCAATTCGGAAAGCAGTTCTGTGTTAGTTTTTGTCGGGTTAATTAATCTGCATATTGAATTTAGAGATCAGAAAAAGTAAATTTTTTTACAAATTTTTGATAATTTTAATGATGTAACCCCTTATCAAATTTTCAAAAATTGGTCAAAATTTTTTTAAATTTTTTTTCAAGTATTTTATTGCTTAATAATTAAGCTTTTAACGGTGAATCGAACCATATACGGCATTTTGCTAAAATTCCATTTTTGGGCAAAATATGCTGTTCAGAAGACCTCAGGTTTACGCATTTTTGGGTCCTAAAATGGGGTTTTTTATGTCCTACTGTTAAGGACAACTCAAGGTTAAAAAATTTCATAACCCCTTATAAAATTTTGAAAAATTGGCCAAAATGTTATTTCTCATTTTTCTATGTATTTTACTGTTAAATAATTGGAGTTTTAACGGCGCGTACATTACGTATACGTAATGTGGCCCAGCCGGAATCCATAAGAAAATATGCAATATATAGACAAATACAATGCAATACAAAGCAATATAAATATTTTAGAGTAATTAATTCAAATCTCTATAATGCAATGAGCAATACAATGTCTTCTTTTAAGCTCTTCATTTTAAAAGCTGTGCAGTTTATTAAAAGTTAATCAAATAACGCCGCCAGCGTTATATTTGTCTGCAGAACATTTAATTACTTACTCTCCAGTGAGACTAACTTACAACAATCTTGCCTAGCTGCGATGAAGCCTTCCTTAAAGCATTGGAACCTGTCCTATTCCTTTCTACGTTTTATTAAAATGACTGCCAGTGCTCAAGGAGCTTTCTGGATATTTGCATCCCGTTTTTGTCATAGTTATCCAGTGAACCGAATTCGCAATGCAAAACGATTTCCTTAACTTTACTCTGCTCATGCAAATCCATTTACCCTGCTCTTCTCCTCTCCCCCACAGCGCCCGACAGCCCCCGGCATCGTCAACATTATCAGGGCGCATAATGGAAATGGCGCCCCTAACAATCATGTGAAATTGGTGTAAAATGCAGACAAGATGGAGCCCCGGCATAAAGGAAATGGGAATCGTGCGAGAGGCAATAACACATCAAATTGGTATTAGAACTTGTTACTTTGACGCCACGTCCTAACTATATAAAGGAGGGGCGGCAGCAGGGCGTGGTCGCAGCGCAGCAAATTGGAACAAGAACGAGAACGAGAACGACTTCGTTGTCTGCCCGTCGCCGGTTGCAACATAAAAGTCAATTAATGTACAATTACAACAACGTTGGCAACAGCAGCAGGGCCAACAACCAAAGGTGCTGCTGGCTCCCAAAGGCAGGCCAAGAGAGGGAGGCGAAATTACAGCAAATTACACGCAACGAGTCCTAAAAGCTGCGGTCCAAGTTGGAGCAGGACCCGGAAACCGAGTGGACCGAGGAGGAGGAGTCGGTGTACCAGAACCTAGAGCTGGTCCCATCGCCTCCCCATCGCCAGCAGCATCATCGCCATCACCATCAGCCACGCCACTGCCATCCATTGTCCAGCGGTGGCAGGGACAGCGGCAAGGACGAAGGAACCAGCAGCCAAAAGGACCACGACGACGACGACGAAGGCGGCGGCAACAAAATGACTTTCGTTAACAAGCTGAGCAAAAGCTTTCGCTGGCTGCGCTGCTCTACATTGTGCGCAATTTTGTTTTATATGTTCTTCATTGGCCTGATCCTGCACAGCACCAGCCACAAGCTGCAGCAGCAGCTCAAGGAGCAGGGCAGCAGTAGCAGTAGCAGCAGCAGCAGCAGCAGCAGCAGTAGCACACAGTTCGAGCCGCCCAGCCCGGGCCAGAATGGCGCCCACCGTGGCCAACTGAATTCCCTGCCGGAACCAGAGCAGCAGCAACAAAAACACCGGAAAAGTCTAAAGACCGGGCCCGTGGCGAACAATTTGGATTTGGGGAATGAGTATCAGAGCCCCCACCGGCGAAAGAGCCAGGAGAGGGCGGGCAATGCCAGCCAATCCCCCAACCAGCCCGAAACAGTTATTTTGGCGGCCAGCAATGTGAACGAGAAGCAAATACTGGCCAAAGCATTCAAACGGTAAGTTGCCTGAGTTATGGCCTTGAGTCGGGACCCTCCTCGGTTTGTTCGGTTGATAATTTGGCACTAGTTCGGTGGCTTCTCTATTGTAGCGCAGAGCGATGTTGCTGCGGCTTCCATCGCCCCAACACCCGCCTCCCAGTCTCCCAGTCTCCCAGTCTCCCAGTCTCCCAGTCAGCGAGGCTCCGACAGTGACCGCCATAACTCTGTATCCGACAAATTGTAAAAATTAGTGGCAATGGCAACGGCAGCTTAAATTGATTGATGTCCTGCTGCCGGGAGGAGGGTGAGCGCGTCAGGTTAGGGGGATAGAAACGGATCAATACGGACACGGACACGGACACAGATTTGTTTTCTATTACGCTTTTGATTTGTTCCCGGCAATCAGGATAATCGAATTACAAGCTGGCCGCAGTGCGCAGATAATAAACTTTGATTGAACAGTTTTGTTGCTCAAAACAAGGTTTATTGAGTTAAGGCAGGGAGGGAGGAATGTGAGACGAGGGTTGAGATTATATTCATTGGGATTCCATATAGGTATTCTGATTAAATAAAGAAAAACATCATTAAGGTACACATTTCCTCTTTAGTCCTTAGGCGGAATCCCTGTTGAATTCACCCCTCCCTAATTACTTAAACTCTATATAAATGTCCTGAGCTCCTAGCTTAGGCAATTGGCCCATTACTTGCATCTACTAAAGGTCGTAGTAGACTAATTAGTGGGGCGAGTACCGGGCGGGAGGTGCTCAGGCGTAAAGTGAAAAGTTGCCAGTCGAGTGCCTGTGTCCTGGGGGGAAAGTGCAATCTGGAGCTCTGGGGCTTTGGGGGTAATCAAGCTGTCAAAATGCCAGGAAGATGGCAACAGGAAAATAAAACTTGAGGTGTCGAAAGGGATTAGCATGAAAGTAAATTTTGGGCTAAATAAATAAGAGGGAGAGCGAAATCAAACTGTCACAGCAAATTCATATTTATTCGACTTGCTCCTTGGGCAGCCTAAAACTTTTTCCTCCTTTGGCAGTTAAGAGCAGAAGTTGTGGTTGCTAAACTTGAAACTTCTTTTGCTGAAACTCATTTCGATTCAATAAACAATTGAGTGGAAAGGCAGCCTTCCACTTGCAAGGACCTCTCTGATTTTGGGATGAGTAATGCTGGCTTCAGGCGATTAAACTTTGCTGGGATTATAATTGCCAGCAGAGAGACACTATTTACTTTAGCCTTTAATTGGAATTTGAGATAGATGCAAAATGAAAGCTTATTTATGAAGAAGCCAGCTTATCCTTAGTTATCTGCTATTTTTGAAATAAACTTTAGTCAATTTCGTGGTCAGGCCTAGACCAAGGCCATTGCTCGTGGCCTAGTTTACCTTTATGTTCCTTTCAGCCCTTTCTAATTCGACTTTCGCCACTTATGATATCCCGTTCAAACCCCTGAAGGCAGTCCCAGACCATCAGCGAGCCATGCCTGCAGTTTCTGTAAATATAAACACGGGAGGGCTCCAAGTAAATAGCAGTATGAATGCCCGATGCCAGGGTCCGGCCAGCTCCAGAGTTGGATCCCGATTTGGCGGGCAGAGGCCTGGGACCCAGGCGTGAAAGCATTTGGCATCCAGTGAACAGTGGAGTCCGTATTTGTTTGTAAATATATACATATATTGTGCGGGGCACACATTTGCAGAGGATTTATTAATATTTGATGAAGGATAACATTTAAAACCATTGGGGCCCTAAGGACCCGAGGCCCAGCTCAGTTGAATTTCTATTCAGACGATATTAAAATTATTTGCACAGCTTTTATTGCCCGACATATTTGCCATTTATTTGGAGCCGACGGGAAAAAATGGAAATTTATTACAAAACGAATTTCATTCTCGGCCAATGCAATTTCAAATCAAATTGCAACTCACTAAAAAGCAATTAAAGCGGAAGAGGGGCATCGACGGCTTTAAATGCCCATTGTTTTGCAAAATTCGGTTATTTAAGGCACCTCGGGGGCAGTGTGAGTTGTGTGGAGATTTCCACTTGTCTCCTTCGCATTAAACTGCAATTAAACTGACCGGAAAATGTTGTGATAATTGCGTGGCTGAAATTAATAGCCGTCATTTGGTGTCAGCCTTCCCCCCGCCGTTTCTGTATTTTAATTTCATTTTGATAATGCGGTTGGGAGGGTCCTGGGCCTCGCCGCGGCTTTTCCATGGGTTCCCAGTTTTTAGAAGCAATTAAATGCTTTCTGCAACTGTCGCTGCCGTTGATAGGACATTGTCATACATTTTAATTGGGCGCCTTTCCCCCTCTTTGGGTAGCCACATGCCATCGACAGTTGTGCTGCAGTTTTGCCGCTCCAATCTCATTCCCCATGCATGAACGACCCGACCACCGAGGCGGGCTAATGTCCATTGCTCCGTGTCCAGTATCCGATGTCCGATGTCCTGTGTCCTGTGTCCTGTGCCCCACGTTTCGTGGCCCGTGTCCAGGCTGACTTTTGCATCCAATTAGACCTGCCTGCGGCCACCATGACACCCGCCCAGCCAACTAGGCCACTCCTCCTCCTCCCCCGCTTTTACGGGGCGTTGCGCCCAAATTGCACACTTCCTTCGGCAGGAGCAGTGTCCCCGCCAGCGGCGCTCCAAAGTATGCAATAAACTTTGGTCTAAGTTTGAGCGCAACACGCGGAAAACATTTTCCGCCTTTTTTTGTTATTGTTGTGGGAGTGCTTATAAGGCGTGTGCTGTGGGTGTGTGGTTCGGCAATGTTAATGTGATTTATGTGTTTTTTGAAAAGTTAACACCCCAAGACTTATGTTTTGACTAATGGGGATGTAGAGCTTAATTTGTGTTTAATTGAATATTCAGTTTGACAAAGGAAAACCAGCAGGATTCAAGACAAGCTAATGTTTAATGTTTACTAAAAAATCAGTTTTGCTTCTTTAAGGAAATTCAGACTTCTGGCAAAATCGTTTTTGGAAGTTTAAATTCCTCCTGAAGAAAATGTTTTATTTACCTTCTTTCATTCACAAAATGCGAGGTTAATTTACGAACTGTCCGAAGCATTAAGACTTGCAGTTGAAGTCAAGAGGCCTAGGCCAAACTGTCGAATAAAGTTTCGGGTAATCCCATTAAATTTTCAGCAGTTTGGCCAACTTTCGCATCCAAAAAGAGAGGGGGAGCCAGACAGGTAAAAGGTTGAGCAGATGAATGCGAACACAGGTTCACTTTAGCCCCGTGTATATGCAATCAAATAATAGTTTTATGCACCACTCAAAGCCCTTCTATGCAATGCATCCTGTCTAACAAATCCTCAGCCTGAGCCACCAAAAAAATGAAGGCAAGGAGCTGCAGGAGCAGCGTCTGTGACAGACGCAATTGGCCAACTTCGGTGGAACCGCAGGCTTATGCAAAATGCACTTGGCGCTCTGTAACAAATCCCCTCAACCAGGCCAAGGGGTGAGCCATCCCTCCAACCCTCCAACCCCTATCCGAAAGCCCCAAAAGCCGGAGAACGTACGAATGGAAAGTTGTTCCTATTCACATTTTTTGCGAGTCACTTTCTTGCACGTACCAAAGATGCCAAAGGAAGCAGCGCAGAAAGCAAAAACATTCTTTTTATTCGAGAACTTACCCTCCTTTTCGTTTTGATCCCACCCGGAAAGACCGAAAACGTTTCTCATATACATTTCATCTGGATCTGGGAGCTGGGGCTGGAGCTGGAGCTAGAGCTGGAGCTGGAACGTGACCGACACGAGGTATTATGCGGAGGAGCAAACTTCCCCTAGCCAAAGGAAGCCACAACTTGAAACCGTTTTAGTTGCAACTTTATTTATTTATCAACTATATGCTAATGAAACCACTGTGCGGCGGCGTTTCCGCCGCTTGCCTCTGCCTCGGCTGCTCCTTCTGCTGATACGATTTCCGCTCCTGCCAGTGCCCACACCCCCGCACACTCCGCTCTTGTATACACACACAGAGGCATACAAACAATGGCTCTCGGCTGGCATCCGCTGATTATTCCAGTGGTTTCCTAGTCCCCAGCAAGGAGCTTTAATATCTGACACCTGTTTTGGGCATTCGCACTTCATTGCCGGGGGACGCCGTACCGCCTACAGGCACACTCGCAGAAAGTAACCCACCGAAGGTTTATTAATTAAATGTTTATATTGTTTGTAATCTTCACCAGATGAGGCTATATATTAGGCTTGTTTATGAGCTATTTAATTTACCAGTCCCTCCAGGGTTTTCTCTTATTTATTATTAACTTATTGATGTTTAAACTGCCACTTGCTCAACTACAAAGATCTCTCTCTATATGGTTACACTTTAAATTAATTTACTTTGTCACTTCTCCTAATAAATACATTATTCCCAATTTATTACAATTTTTATTATATTTCTTCAAGTGCCAAGGGATCCTTTGGGCTTACGAAATCATTAGACAGCTGTCATATGCAGCATTCGGTGGCTCCGGCTCTCTGCGGTTAGAAGGGGAGCTGGGGAACACGGGGAGAAGTGTTTGGCCAGGGGGAAGGCCAGACAAGGAGGCAAGGGGGAATGAATGCCAGCAGCCTGGGGAGCCTGTCGGTCGGTCGCCGTTAAGGTATAAAGGACATTTGATTAGGCTGTCGCAACACAGTTAAGTTTGAAATTATTCATCAAGTGTTTTCGGTTATTACTCTATTTATACGAATTTTTAAAGGACTGTTAAAGGATTTCAGGGAGATTTGTATACAATAACATCAAATTAGTGGCATTGCTTTGGGCCTATTTAAGGAGCTCTTTAAGAGACACAACCTAGAGTCAGGTCGAAAGTAATTACTGGGTTTCTGGATAAACTCAGTTCTTTTTCATGAACTTTACCTTTGGTTTTAGCTTTATATTGACCTAAAGTTACTTACCAATTTCAGGGCCGATCGGAGTCGCGATGGCAAGCTGTCCATCCAGGAGCTGGGGCAGTACATCAACCGCCGGATCGTGGAGCACATCGACGAGGCGATCCTGAACAATGCCCGCGAGTTCCGGCGCGTGGACATCGGGCCAGCCGACGGGCTGATCACCTGGGACGAGTACCACCGCTTCTTCCTGCGGGAGCACGGCATGACGGAGGCGGACATCGACGAGCACGACGAGATCCGGCACACGGCGCTGAACCGGCGGGCCAGGGAGGACATGATGCGGGACAAGGCCCGCTGGTCGGAGGCCGCCCGCACCGACCTGTTCACGTTGACCATCGACGAGTACTTGAGCTTCCGGCACCCCGAGTCCAGCGTGTCCAATCTGCTGGAGCTGGTGGATGACCTGCTGCGCCAGTTCGACCAGGACGGCGACGACCAGCTGACGCTGGAGGAGTTCTCCGATCTGAACGTGGACGACGACGATGACCTGCTGCGCAAGTCGCTGATCTCCAAGACGCTGGTGGAGCGCCGCGAGGAGTTCAAGCGGATCATCGACAAGAACCACGACGGCAAGGCCGATCGGGGCGAGCTCCTGAACTACGTGAACCCGAAGACCCCGCGATATGCTCTCCAGGAGGCGGCCACCTTGTTCAGCCTGTGCGACGAGGACAAGGACGAGCTGCTGACCCTTAAAGAGGTGAACTACAAGTTGTCTTTATCTATATATCCATATTAACTTAATACCATTTCCATAGATGACTGACAATGCTGAGATCTTTCTGCAATCCAAGATGATAGACACGGCAAACAGTTTCCACACAGAATTCTAATGGGTTTCTGTGCCCTTACCGCACTTTCCCCTTTGAGCATTTATAGTGATATTAATTTGTAAGTTGTTGCACCTAAAACAGTTCATTTAGACGCAATGCCTTTTTGTTACACTTTATACTTTAGAAGAACTAGGATCAGATCAGATGTAAAGCATGGAAAGCATCCTTTCTCGTGCGATTCTTCAATAATTAACTCTTAAGCATGCTAAGCAAACGTAAAGTGGCACAGATACACCAACTAAATATACGTAATTTTATGTAACCCTAATTGAGACTTTTCTTTGGGGCGATATCCATTAATTTCCCCACTAAACCGAACTCATCTGACCTCATCTGGCCCCGCTTATCTCGGATTACAAATGATTTGCCCTTAACAAAGTATGAAATTAAATTTGAGCCGCCTTCGAAATCCTCTTAGGGACATTCCTGCAAGCTGACAAATCACTCCCCATTAAGGATAAGTCCTTGTTCAATTTGTTTGTCTGTTGCTCAGGCCTCTCTCAGGGTCCTGTACACGAAGCCCAGATGATAAATAAGACGAGGGACGTATGATAAATAAGTGTCACTTGCAATAATTTTCCAGGAATCGCCTTGCCTCTCCAGGAAATCTCCTTGAGGGGACATTTTACAAGTAATTGACTTTCTGATGGGTGTTAATGCCCCTCTAGTGCTCCGCTCAAAGAAAATCATTTAAGAGTACGGCAAATAGTGATGGATTAGTTGTATACACGGAAGGCAGGGGCTGGAGCCGAGCCAGGATGTACTTAGCTACGTGACATGTGTGTACGGGCAAAGAACTCAGTCAGGATAACGTTACGAGCATAATAATCCCCCGCCCAAGCCGTATCTAATCAAAGGCAGACACGCCGGGTCCGGAGGATCCAGGTCCCGACAATATGGGGCGGTGGTGGGTAATTGAATCTAATTGTTCGGAAGCGCAGATAATGAGCACGTAAAATGCCAAGGACACGTGGCCCACAAGTGAGTCCTTGCTGGGCAAACCAACTGGAGGTGGGCCGGAGGAACATATACCCTCCGACATTAAGTAAATAAGCAAACACATCAATTCGGTTAATAAGATACATGCGTAGGACATGCAAACAGGACGATGCATACGAGATGAGCTCGGGACGGACCTGGGTTAGCTCCTCTTCTCGAAAAGATTCGGGCAGAGAATGGGATGTGGCTTAAATTGATCACACTGAATTTTGAATGAGTTCCTCTGTTGAAAAGATAAATGACGGATAGGATTTAATATAACAGATTTTAAATGGTGAATAGACTATATATAGAGAGGGTACAGAAGATGTATCTCTATGCTTTTCCCGTTGAAAGGTCTATAAAAAGTTACATATGAAAATATAATATATAGTATATACATAAATATATATAATACATCCCATTTATATGAATTAAACATTCCAGTTATTAACCTAATTAACTAAACTGGGCAGCTTTTAATGCAGATCCTTTAATTCTATATTTTTGGTTCTTTAACTATTGAAATAAATATTTTAACTATCCAGTTATTAACCTAGTTAACATAACTTGGTATTTCATAATGCAGATCCTTTAATTTATGTTGCTTAACTATTAAAATAATTTATTACACTATCCAATTATTAACTTAATTTGGTAGCTATTAAAATAAATCATTAAATACATAAATAAATAAATAAATAAATAAAATACAAAACTCATATGGAAATATTTTATAATATTTTTTTAATTTTATAAGCAACATCTCAAAGAACCTGTACAAAAATCTATGAGTTAGAAAGCCCTTATGTTTTATTATTTGTATCTACTTAACCAAGTCAAAAGGGGCCATAATTCTGCAGTGTTATAAGCCCCAAAAGGCATTCAGAAAACGCTCTTTTATCTTAATAACCTTTTTTCACATTTACTCGCCGTGGAAAAGGCCCATAAGATCGTTTCAAAATCCACATGATTCATGAGTGGTATTCATAAATTGAGTTAGCAACATAAAACAAATGGCACAGGGCTAGCCCAACGAGCCGCAAAAAACACCGCCATCCTAGCCACATGTTACAGATACCCGGCAGCGAAGCCACGAATCCGGCCGGCTAATGGAACGGCCTTGTCTAGTACAAATGTTCTGCATTATGGGGGCATCGCGGCGAAGGGAAAGGGGCTGGCAGGACTGAAAGGACTAGGTACGGGAGGGGGAGGGGTAACACACACGTAAGTTACATTAGTCAGTCACTTGCCAGTGGGAAAATTGCTGAGAGTGCCGAAAATACTTGCAGGCTTCAGAGGAAATTGTTTATAGAGAAGCAAGGGGCCAGCGTTCTCCGCCTGCATAAATATTCCAAGCACACTCCGAGTATTCTATCTGCCACTGTGTGTTGTGTGTTGTGTTGTGTTGCGTTGTGTTGCCATAAATGCTTCATCTTCAACTCATACATATTAAAATCTGGCAAAAATAAACTTCAACAGTTCACAAAAGCCCCGCACACACCCCGGACATAGCACAAGCATCCTCGCAGGGAAGGAGTTGGGTCGCTCATGCATTTTAAAATTCAGCCATTAGAGAAACCGAGTTATTTTGTATGCATAATACTATTTGAATTCACCCTTGCTCGCTTCTTGTTTTCTCTGGTGTGTTATTCTTGACATTGCATCTAATAATGTGGCAACTCGACCATCGAGACCCATTGTATGGGAAGACCCTCTTAAAGCTGGCTCTGAGGTCGGAGCAATTAAATGCTGTCCTTCCAATCGCCACATAAATCAGTTTTAAGTGTTTTAGAGCAAATAAACTAAATACGAGCAGGTCTGGCATGCGAGAGACAGAGACACATCATTTAAAAGAACACTCACTTGGAGCTGAAAGGACAATGGCATAAATATTGGCTTCAATTTGTTATTGTTGGAAGCGTTGAAAGCCGTGTAGGTTGGTAACAAATGTTTGGTTTAGGTAGATCGTTTAAATAAATAACCACACAACGAGGGAATATCATAAGCGGTGGTTTAATGGCTCAATTTTAAAATATAACAAAGAGGGCAATTTTATTTCAGTAAATTGGATTATTGAATGGCTATTTAATTGGTTTCATAGTTTATTAAATTAGCCGCTTAACTATAAATACAATTAATTCCGAAATTTATAAGTTATTATTTATGTGTGCTCCACAAGTGCTATTTGCACTCAAATATTAATGGCAATATTCTCTTTTTTATGATTTACCCCAACGAAAATACATGGCAAAGCCAAGAGGAAGTTCCAGTGATAAATAAACTTGATTGTTATGCGAATATTTATAGGTTTTAGCTCAAAAGCTGGACATTGTACGTTTGTTATGCATCCCCCATTGGTTTTATGGAAGTATTTGAATATTTATATGAGTTTGGCGACAAAAACTCGGTGTCCATAGTGCAGATTTTACAACAAAAGGTAATTTCGCAGTAACAACTTGGAGGCAAACACTTAACTTACCTGCGGGTGCCTGTGTGCTTGTGTGGAAGGGGGAGTAGTGGAAGGTGAACTCATTCACCTGCCTGATGGGAAGTAAAAAGCAATTTTCGTAACATTTGCATGTCTTAAACTAACACAGACGAATGGAGCGCCGGCAGGATAAGGATGAAGCTCCTGACGATGCGAGGAGCACGATGACGGCGCCGGCGATGGCGTTGGGAAACACGGCCTACCTCTTGGCTCAACAGGGGGGAGGAGGTGTGCGGAAGTGGGGCTCCGTCCGAGGCTGTGCGTGTGGGTGTGCGTCTGCTGGTGTTGGTGTAAGTAGAATGGAGTACGTGTTATGCTGAAAATGCAATTTGCCTTCTGTGCGAAATGTACGGAAAATTTATGCAAATTTATCCCTTGACCCCCACAGTGTCGTCCGCGCCCTCACTTCAAGCACCCCGCCCCATAGCCCACCGCCAGCAAAGCGGAAACAGGAAGTGCGACCATTGTTCAGGAGTGTGTGTATGCTTGTGTGTGTGTTGCTTACGCTGTGTGCGAGAATGTGTGAAAGCGCTAAAATGAAAATATAGTGAAATATGCGATGGAAGAGAGGGGTCTCCCAACAGCTAGAAGAGGAATGCTCCACGGACTTGATAAACAATGGAAGTTCTCTAAAAATATTATATATACAAATGTGTTTTCAATTCTGAATCTATATTTGCATGGGAAAAAGACCAAATCTGAGAAGGGAATATTATTTATATTACTATATTGACTTATTCGTTTTATTATGTTTATTGTAACCCATATTAGGTGTGTCAAAATATTGAATCTTAGTTTGCTTGAATGAATGAAAAATATTTCATTTTAGCAATAACAAAATTGAAGTTTTTGTTTTAAAAGCTATAGAAATATATTCATTTTGAACTAGGATGAGTTATATTGATCTGTTTTAAGGCGATCTTAAACTTTTAAAACCTTATGGCTTAGTTTCTTAATTTTGTCATTGAAATAATTTGTGTGTTTTTCTTAAAACATATTTCTTTTGTCAAAATATATTGTATATTTAAACAATGTTTATGTTCTTAGTTTAATGCCTAAAAGATTTAGCAATTACTTTATTTATAGGGTATATCAATGGCTATGATCCCCAAATAAGACCTACCCATGCAACAACTAACGCTACTCCGGCAAAAAATGTGTTCACAACGTGCTGTAAATTCGCCATCGATAGTTTTGACATTACGTATACGCAGCGTGGGTCGTATGTTACTGCCATTGAGGCCACCCCCTGCGGCTGCTTTCGGCAGCGGGGCAAAGTGGGCCCGGCCTGGCCAGGGAGGCACAGCGTAAAAGGGAGAAATTCGAAGGATAAAAGTGGGAAAATATTGCAAACATGGCCACATTGGTGAGCGCCACCAGGAGCTGAATCTGGCCAATGGCAAAGAAACTTCTGTGTGTGTGCGGCGGGAAAAAAATGAAAAGCCGCCGGTTAGTTCCACAGAGCCATTCGCAATGGTATATGTGTGTAGGGGATGCACCAAGGAAAATTACCCGTGATCTTGATTAGATTCTGTAATAATTTAACTGACTCGGTACAACATTCATTGAACAAAACCAAAACTATTTTCCCTGCGAAGGAGTATCTAGTAGTTCTAATTAATGTCTCAAAAACTACGTTTACTCTTGTATTTCTATATTAATAACAAAAGACTACTACTGATTTATATAAATTAAGTGGGAATAAAGATTATATTAGATTTGAGGAGTGACATTTACGAAACACCCTTCAAAATCAAATATAATAGTATGTGAGTGAAGGGCACTGAAAGGACTCTTAAATATAACTCGATTTTTAACACACCTACCGTTGCCCCAAGGGTGCAATACTTTTGATTTGACATTTCGAGTCGGCGACCAGTTTTATTGCTATTTTTTCGGTGCGTGCATGTGCGGAATTGTTTATATTGCGTTGCACGTGCCTTTGACATGCCGATCCCCGGTCCCCATGCCTATTTATGGCTCCTCGTCCGCTGTGTGGCCAGGACGAGGCGAGTGTTTGCCAGTGTTTTGGCTTTTGGGCAAAGAAGTTGAAGCGTATTAGGCAAACACGAGCCTCAGGCATCTGGCACAAACACTAACACACGTGCTGGCTCCCCGAATGCTTGAGTGTGTGCGGTGTGTGCATGTGTGTGCGGATGTGCGGATGTGTGGGTGCCAGGGTGTGCGGCGGGGACTCCCCCAGTCGGTGTGAGGCAAGTGGCAGATAAACGACGACGCTTAATGCGACCAAATCTTTTTAACGCCGCATCAAGCCATTTTTCAATCCCGATCTGGGCGCAAAGATTAAGTTGTCTCTAAGTCGTATCGCAGCAAGGGGTCCTTTAGTGGGGGGAGTGTAGAAGGAGCCATGGACAATGGCACTGGGGTTCAGGAATAAATCACACTAATTTCCTATTCTCTTTTTTAAAACTCTGTGCACTCTTTGGAAGATTGCATTGAACGTAATGGGATTGGATAAGAGTATAGGAAGATTTTGCAACCACTTTAAGCTTATATTTGCTTATTTAAAGGAATTTAGGTAGTGGTATCACAAGGTTTCTTTATAAAATTGTGTAGAAATCACAAGGGGTTTGAAATCCTTTAGAAAATAATCTAAAAGTAACAAGTTCTAGGTATACTTTAGGTTTTTTATTTATTTTAAAGTTGTATGATTTTCTAGCATAGTTTTAGACACTTAGTCAGTGAATTCCAAAACGATAGTGAGTTCTGTAGTAGCCCCGATACACCCCCTATTGAATATCTATAATAAAGTCTATATCTAAGATTCTTGGACTGATCCCAAAGGAATTCCTACCCCCGCTGAACATTGTTTATCGATTTCTATACCATTGTCCGATCTGCTCTGGCACCTGGTCAGTTCCACCTGACACGAATTTCAGCAATAAACGCCAGGGTCCAGAGTAGAAAAAGCATGGCAAAGAAAAAAACTTGAATTTCTGGCATGAAAATTAGTTCAGTTCAGTTAAGTTCAGTTCAAAACAATTATTTCAACTTGGCGAATTGGCCGGGAGTTCTAGGAGACCCTGAAAGACGTAAATGAAGCCTGATGAAAGTAGAACTTTTATAACGGAGCCGAGCATGGCGTAAAAGGGCCGGAGAAGGAAAGTTTCGCTTACATAATTTACAATTTACTTTTATGAATGCCCAGGGAGCCAGCGGAGCCGACTGTGCGCCAGGATCCGTATATATATATATTCACATTATTGTCTCCGGGACCGAGACTCAGACTGCGACTGGCGGCATTTTTAATCAGAGCGGATTCCACTCGCTATCTGTCAGCGCTCGCTTTTTGCGCGAAAAAGTTGTATAATAATATTCATGCCTGACATCAAATTCATTAAGAGTGATTAATATTTGTTTACTGCTCTTGTTTGCCGCTGTCCCACTCCAGCTATCCCACTGGCAGCTCTGGCTGCGGCGAAAGGAACATTAATTAAATGGTTTTCCAAAAGAGAGTCTCCATCCGAGAATGTGACATTCGCTGCTCGCTGCTCGCTGCTCATCTTGGCTGCGAATTAATAGCCGGCCGAGGATTTACGGCTTGATATATATCAGGGATATTAGCCAATTTTTGGCCAAGGCCCAAAGGGGTTTTTGCTCCTAAGTCGCCGGACAAATGACTCCTGGCCGAAGCATCACAGATGCGATAATGCCTCTTAAATCCTGGTCTTAACGAGGTGAATGTTATGGCAGCCATAAATGCGGCTAAGGCTACTCCATCGGACGAGTGGTTAAACTTGTTTATGACGGCAGCATAGCGGCGATCCGGCCAACTGGAGTTCTGGCTACCAGGAGTCCTGGAATCAAGTGGCCCAAAGCACTCGCTTTTTTGCCAGCCTGCACCATAGCCAGTTCCCATTTAATTAAGCCTTTAGCTGCACTCGCCCCTCAACTGTTCGTTTCCAGGTATAGTCCCCATCAGTACACCGCAGAAATTCAGGAATTTGATACACATTTCTTACTTATTTTTGAGTTTCATACCTATTAGCTCAAATAAAGCAAAATAAAATGGCATCACAATGGAATAAAATTGATATTGTTCAGGAAAATGCATTCAAAGTAAGACAGGAGTGTAATAAAAATATTTATAATTTCGTCGAAGGACTACAGAAATCACTAGAGTTTGAAATCACTTAAAAAAGTGTCTAGAACTAAACTAAACAATAAAAAAAATACAAATTTGCACAAAATGGTGAAATGTTTACATTGCATATTTGTAAAGTGATTTCAAACCCTAGTGATTTCTGAGGCAGCCCCAATAATTGATTTTCTTTAAAATCTCTTGAAAGTGATTCTATAAATATTAAAAATAAGCTTTCGCATTGTGTATGCCTCCGCTTTTACTGAGCAGCCCCTTTTTGGGTTGGATAAGTTCCCGAGGCCAGGATTCTCCCGCCGGTTGACTTCAAAGGTTCCTCCTGCTTTACATAAATATTTATGCGAGTTAATTTGTCGGCATATGTGCCGAGGGGCGGTCACAAGGGACGGTCGGGATGGAGGTCAGTTGGGTGCAATCAATCAGACAAAAGGCAATATTTACAATTTGAAAGCTGCGTATGTAAGGAATTAATACGACTCGGTTGACGTCTGGCTGTGCCGCTGTCGATGGCAGCAGGGGATCGCTGGAGCGGGCGCAGCGTCTGTCCGTGATGCCCGCAGGTAAACAAACAAATAAGGACGAGGTCCTTCGAACTGCTGCCACTCTTCCATCCCAGGTTCACTGTTCGCCCCGACGGGCGTCGCCTGCCGCTGACAGCCGCCGTACACACACTCACTCACTCGGACGTACTGATAGGCACGCAACCCGTCACTTACACGGGGGCACAAGTGTGTGTGCGCCTGCCATTCCGACTAAAAATAAACAATAGTCAAAAGCAGCAACAAATTACAAAAAATGTACATAAAAATAACAACTAAGGGAGGCAGTCTGGCGTGGATAAAACGGGGCTCAAGTACCCTTACATGGGTCATAGCTAAATGCGGATGGACGATGTACCAGAAGTTCTGTAACACTTGAAAACAAATACTATATATAGCTATGGTAACTGGTAGAACTGCAACTCTTAACACATCAAATAATTCCCACTTTAAGACCAAGTCCCTTTCATATTCAAATCTTTAACAAGTCCTTGTACATTTTCCCCTAAGGGCACTTAAGCCCTCTGCCAGTGAGTGTATGCATGCACATAAAATTACATTAAATATTATTTCCTTTACGGTTCGTTTTCCATGGGCTTCGCTGACTGTGTGTGTATAGGATTGGCGGGCACAAAGGGTCCAATGGTGCGTATGATTGACATATTTGATTGTTTAACTTGTATTAGTAAAGTCAGCAAAGACCCATGAACATTGCCAATAAAAACACAAAGGAGAGCAAAAAACTATATCGTCATAGGACAAACGGATGGATGAAAAGGGCACCAGCAGGCTATCCTAAAGAAATACACTTATTTAATGAACATATACAGGACTTTAGTCCTTCGAACTAAGCACTGCATAAAGGGGTTTGCATTAAAAGCAGTATTTTAATACAAAGCGGTGCAAGAATGACATAAACTATACGTAACTCTCTTAAATGTAAAAATGTATTGTATTATTTACATAAGTTAAGCTTATAATAATAAAAAATTTAAGAAACTATAGATAAAACAGATTATTTTCCACAAAAACATATAAAGTCAAGCAGCTGCCTTGAATTTCAAGCTGTTTCTAATATAATTAATTAAAAAAACAGTAGGATTACTTGAAGTAAATGATAGATATATGGATAAAAATATAAATGTAGTAGAAAATCGGAGTATTAGTATTAGGAGTATTAAATTCTTCATTTGTTCAATTATTTTAGCAAATTTCCATCGCATTGTATAACCACCTGCCTGTGATTGCATGGCCTGAACTTGGTGATGGGCTAAAGGACTTGGACATCTGTGTTTTGCCAGAGATTTGCTTTGTCAACCGACTGTGGCTTGGGCAGCGTAATCTCCTTACCAGAGTAGAGCAAAAAAGGTCTGTTGTTTCACATTCTATGAATGCAAATGAGACCTCCTGGCTTCCAGTGGGCGTGCAACCCCATACTGACGTATCATCAGATTTATGTCAAGCTTAATGTGCGCAATGATTATTCATTTAAATGTATACACAGGCAGTCATCAGCAGCTCCAGTCCGACCTTGTCTGATTTATTCGGCTAGAAAATCGATTTCATAACCAGTTGTCACAAAAGGAAGTGTGATGGATTGCCTCAAAAAAGGAAGCGAGACGCCTTCCTTCTGGAAATTTAGTTGTTACATGTTGTCTGGCGTCCATGAAGCATAACTTGTCTAAAAACACTCCGAAGGGAAAATCATACAGGCGCGAGGACTCCTTTCGCAATCTTCCCTAACAAGCAGCAATTCATGGCCTGGCAATCTAGTAATGTAGCGAGGCATCAACACAAACACGAGGATAGTGAGGGTGGCTGCTGATTGCACAAAGGATGCCCCTCAAGTCCTTGGTGACGTGTGGAGCGAAAGAATGAAACCTGCGCCCGGCAGCTCCGCGGAGAGGCACTGCAACCGACCTGGGAGACGCCTGCGAGGTGGAGGATAAATGATGGTGCGAGGTAACCTGCTCGCAACTACAATGAACAGTTTATCCCTCGCCGAGGATGAAGCCGTGCGAAGGCAGCTGCACATGTTTAAGGCAATCCCATTGATGGTCCTGTCCTGGTCCCAGCTGGTGTTTGGATAAAAAGGGACTTCCGCAACAATTTCAATCAGCATTTCGTTTCTTTTCAAAAAGTTCATAGTCGTAAATGTACTGGACACATGAATAAGTGAAAGAATGTGTGCTCTAGGGAAATATAAGGAGTTAACTCAAAATATACTTCAGTCTAGGGATAATAAACGTGCATATAAATAAACACAATTCATCTCAAAAAATGCCTTTAAAAACTGTATATTTCGGGCTATCCAATTGCTTCCATTGTAACCGGGTGAAAGGGGAAACCCAAGGCAAGGCAGTAGAAATTGGGATCACCTGGCGTATGAGTAATTTCCGATGCAATCTGCAAATTTTTACCTTTCTAGTCCTTTTTCAAGCTGTAACCAACGAAGGTAAATTTGTTTCATAAAAGCGAACAAGCCAAGTTAAAATTCTTTTGTGCACTGGTTGGGTCTCCGCTCCATTGTTAATTTTTCCCCTGATTCACTCCATCCTGGCTCGCCTCTCCACTGCAGCCCCGTTATCCTGGCTGTGGTTGGGGTCCTGCCACAGAACGCTCATCATCGTCATTTGAATTCCTGCCTGATTGTTGCATGTAGTCTCTGATGCTGCTAATGTTGCTGCTGCTGCTCTCTTATTACCCTTTGCATGGCTTCATAACTTTACTAACCAGTTGGCAATCCCGAAAGTTAGTCCTCAGCTTATCGTTGAAATTTGCAGCTTAGCAAGACTATATCCTGTAGGCTTTAAGCACCTAAAAAATCCACTATAGTGATATTTATTATATTATGAAGGTGATTAACTAAGATCACATTTTCCCTCATTCAATGTTTATATTTTAGCTTTAAAGGAAGGATCTGTCCTGCAGCTGCCTTAGTATGATAGTCGGGACTAATAGCAAGGATATGCAAACTTCGACCTGCTTCCTTAGCTTGTTGTTGCTTCTGTTGTTGCCAGGACACGTGCATGGCCAAGCTTTGCAGTTGACATTCCCTTACGCACGTTGCTCCCCCTCGTCCCTGCTACTGCTCCTGCTCCTGCTCTGGCTGTTAATGTAGCCTGCTGTCGTTGTCTGCGCAACATGCAGCTCTGAAGTTTGCCGATGCAACTGCGTAGTTTTCCTGGGTGGCCGACGTGGCTCAGGGCTCTCAAAAGGGGGGTCAAAACGAGACCATTCAAAGCCTTGGCAAGGGGTTAATAGTTTACGTTTGAAATAGTTTTCCCTGTAAAGCGAACTATTGCATAGCGAGCTGTTATTCAAGGACAGATCAATGGCAACAGAACGGATTATATAACTCTGTGTCCAGAGGGAGTATGCTAGAGTGGGTTTAAGCTAAGGAATATCAAGCTTTGTCTAACTATTAAGATGATTCTGCAAATGAGGCCAATTATTAAACACAAAGTACCTTTAAGAATGTTTTTTTGGCAGCTCTAGCTCTTATAGTCTGAGATCTAGAGACATGACTAAATCGACTTGCCTGGCGATGCCTAAAAAGAATATATATAGTTACCTACATTTTCGGTTCTATCTACGTAATACCTCTTTACAAAATGGGTATCGGGGATGAAAAGCTCGCCAAGTAAAATGCAGCAACAGTTGTGCTCCGGCTGCCCCTGCCCCTGCCCCCTGCTTGTTCGGAAAGCTAGATACCAGGGCTATTGGCGGGAGAGGGCTGGGGGTTCCGGGGCTCAGCTGACAGAGCGCAGTGCGGTGCAGTGCTCCAGGTACTCCAAGTGCAAGCAAGCGCGGGCAGGGGGCTTCACGTATGCTCGCACACAGTCGCGCTCTCGCACAAACACACACGCGCCCCTAGCTTTTGTGATGACGCACTAGAACGGGTGGCTTCGAGTTACCGGTTGCCCGGTGCACAGTTCCCGCTTCACCACTGAGAGAAACTTTTTGAAACTTTAAAGAAATTTAAATCAAAATAAATATCAAAAAGATAACTGGCTCACACTTATGACTATTATAACCCATTTAAAAAAAAAAAAAAAAAAATATCTCTCAATTGTTTTTAAGACAGTTAAAGGATCTTAGAAGATAACACATGATATGGTCTTAGTATATATCCCGAATATATATCAGAATATATAGTTAAGTAGTCTAATTTCTTTCTCTGTGCGGTTCCCACAGGTCTCTGGCTCTCGCTGCCACCCTTCCGATTCGAGCATCGGGTGGAAAATGCTGAGCTGCTGCCGTCAGCGCAGCACTCACTCTCAGCTCGGGCATTTCGCATTTCGCATTCCCATTCGCCAATTACCAGCCGGCGCGAGCGTGTCGCGTGTTCGGAGAATTAATTCGAGATTCCAGTATATTTCCCAGCGCGAGCAGTCGTTGGCTCAGATCAATATAGAGATCACTGGATTTTTGAGAATCCAGCTTAGAGAGCTTATCCAAGATGGTTACACGTGCAGCGAATGTGATCTGGTTTCGGCATGGACTGCGTTTGCACGATAATCCTGCCTTGCTGGCCGCCCTCAGCGACAAGGATCAGGGCACGGCCCTGATTCCAGTGTTCATCTTTGATGGGGAGAGCGCAGGTGAGCCCATTTACACATTTAGACTGGAATTGGTTGAGTTCAGTGGAAGTGCAATATGCATTTGTAACTCGGAACGGTTGGAATCGAACTTATGTATGTTGTCAATGGAATAATTAAGGGGTAAACTGTTTGGATCAATTAGTATATCTTTGTTCCCATTGTATATATCTGTATATCTGTATAGCTTTTCTAGGAGCGATCGATCCGAGTTCCAAACTTTGACTTGCATGCTTGCCTTTTCGCTTTTTAAATGCTTATAATATTATTAGATTTCTGATTCGATTTCGATATAACCTTTCCACTTTGATCTTTATGAATTGCTCCCCACAGACAAAAATATTACAATTAAAAACTCTATTTCCAAGCATGGGGAATTGTGGGTTAAAAAACAAATGAACAGCAGAAAAGCTCGATGGAAACTACACTCTCTTTCTACGTATGAGCTAATATCATTTTTTTTGCGACTTGCCTGTGTTATCAAATATTTTCCCTTTCCCCGGCCTCCGCAGAATCAGCGTTTTCGCAGCTGTGCGAGCGGGGCGAGTGGCAGCCGGGAAAGAGGCGGGGAAGGGGGCAGGAAAACCTAATGCACTTTAGCGTGGCGGAGCAAAACAAACGATGCGCTATAATGCGATTTGCGGCTGGCGGTTTTGCGAATGCACGAGTGCGCCAGTATATATAGTATATATGGAAAGACAATGCAAAAATGGGGAAGCGCAGGGGGAGGGACACTGAGAACAAACCTGAATGCGAGAATAGTGGCTCTTGAGAGAGAAATTCGTATCCCAGAGACCCAGAGACCTGGAAACTTGACCGATAAGCGGCGTTTGCGGGAAAACAATTAAGGTTTTGTTTAAGCAAAAGCTGAGAGATAACTGATAGCTGAAAGCCAGCAACCAACTGGGTGCAAAGGGTAGCTTATGTAACCTAAGAAACTCGGACTAAAGACACTTATGTTTGTGTTTCAAACTCCACAAGAAGATAGCTAAACTCCTCCATCGTAATTTCCTTCCAGGTACTAAGAGCGTAGGCTACAACCGCATGCGCTTCCTGCTGGACTCGCTGCAGGACATCGACGAACAGATCCAGGCAGCCACCGAGGGTCGTGGGCGCCTACACGTCTTTGAGGGCGAACCAGTGTACATCTTTCGCCGGCTGAACGAGCAGGTGCGTCTGCGCAGGATCTGCATCGAGCAGGACTGCGAGCCGATCTGGAACGACCGGGATGACTCCGTCCGTACGCTGTGCCGGGACCTGGGCATTGACTTTGTGGAGAAGGTCTCGCACACTTTGTGGGATCCGCGCACGGTGATCGACACCAATGGGGGTATTCCTCCCCTGACATACCAGATGTTCCTGGTAAGTACTCCTAAGAATAATTAAAATATACTTAAATATAATTCATAACCGTAATGAAAATCATCTGCCAGCACACGGTGCAGATAATCGGCTTACCGCCGCGTCCTGTTCCCGACGTCCGTCTGGAAGACGTCAGCTTCGTCGAGCTGGACCCAGAGCTGCGCCGCAGTCTGGGCTACTTCGAGCAGATGCCTAATCCGGAGCACTTCAACGTCTACGGCGACAACATGGGTTTCCTGGCCAAGATCAACTGGCGCGGCGGCGAAACGCAGGCCCTCCTGTTGCTGGAGGAGCGGCTCAAGGTGGAGCAGCACGCCTTCGAGCGTGGCTTCTACCTGCCCAACCAGGCTCTGCCCAACATCCAAGACACGCCCAAGTCGATGAGCGCCCATCTCCGCTTCGGTTGTCTCTCGGTACGCCGCTTCTACTGGAGCGTCCATGATCTCTTCAAGAACGTCCAGTTGCAAGCCTGTGTGCGCGGCGTCCAGATGACCGGCGGGGCCCACATAACGGGGCAACTGATCTGGCGGGAGTACTTCTACACCATGTCGGTGAACAATCCGAACTACGACCGCATGGACGGCAACGAGATCTGCCTGAGCATCCCCTGGGCCAAGCCGGACGAGGATCTGCTCCAGCGCTGGCGCCTGGGCCAGACTGGCTTCCCGCTCATCGATGCCGCCATGCGACAGCTCCTGGCGGAGGGCTGGCTGCACCACACGCTGCGCAACACGGTGGCCACCTTCCTGACCCGCGGCGGCATGTGGCAGAGCTGGGAGCACGGTCTGCAGCACTTCCTCAAGTATCTGCTCGACGCCGACTGGTCGGTCTGTGCCGGCAACTGGATGTGGGTTTCCAGCTCGGCCTTCGAGAGGCTGCTAGACTCCTCGCTGGTCACCTGCCCGGTGGCCCTGGCCAAGCGGCTCGACCCGGAGGGGGCCTACATCAAGCAGTACGTTCCGGAGTTGCTGGGCGTGCCCAAGGAATTTGTGTGAGTTGTGCAACTAAAGTTTCCATCGGAATACTTCTTATCCAATCTTAACATCTTCTTTCCCAGGCACGAGCCTTGGCGAATGTCTGCCGAGCAACAGGAGCAGTACGAGTGCCTGATCGGCGTCCACTATCCGGAGCGCATCATCGATCTCTCCCAGGCAGTCAAGCGCAACATGCTGGCCATGACGGCGCTCCGCAACTCGCTGATCACGCCGCCGCCGCATTGCCGGCCCTCCAACGAGGAGGAAGTGCGTCAGTTCTTCTGGCTGGCCGACCAGGCGGTGTAGACTACGATTACTGCACACAATAAAGGGACTATAACCACTCGTATATTATATATCATTAATAATGCTTTATTCTTCAATTAAAATAATTACTACAATACAATTAGTATTTGTTTTTATTTGGTTTCGATTTATTTTTTAACAGCTCATAACGTGTTACTCATATATCAATTTATTCGGCTTACTGTAAAAATCGTTTATGGTGTATATATATATAATTATTATTATCATTTGTATTACGTTATCAAATTATACGTTAATCAACAGCATTAATTAAGTAGTTTGTTTTCTTGTCTTTATTGGTATTTCTTTTGTTTTTTTTTTTACGAGAAAAATTGAACGCGAATTTATTTCAAATATTGAAATTTAATTTTAAATTTATGTCGATCTACTGATCTCTTCGATTTCCTTTCGTTAATTGAGAATGCCGTCTTGCTTGTATCATATGATTTCGTGTATATTTTATTTTAATGCCTAAATTTGGTATTTCTTCTAGATGTGCGCCATACAAATGAGTTATTTGGGGGATTAATAGGACCTAAAAGGAGTTATTGTTGAAGTTTGAGTCCCTCGACAGTTAGCTACAAATAAAATTGGAGAAAAATATCCTCGGGCAGGCCGAGGCCTTGTCTTGCGCCCCCTACAAGTATTGGGCCTTTGTACTCTCAAAGCAACCATCGCGTTGAAGTCTAGAAATACACCCCGAAGTGGAGAAACAGATATCTGAATCTAAGAAAACCGCTTTGAAATCTAGAAAATCGCTATAAAACCGGGGGAGTATCTAAGTATCAGGGCCACGCTTGTTTTGAGTGCAGGGAATACCCGTATTTATCTCCTCGGCATTCCACATCCTCTGAATTAGCAGAAGTAAGACTAGAGTAAACATTTAGAGCGATGCTTGGCCAAAAGTTGGATTTCTGGTAAATGTTAATGTAAATTTCACACACATACATATGTTTAGTATACGATAGCTATGTAAATAAACAATGGAACCAACCAATTGTCAATCGACCAACGAACGTGAACAAACAAGAACGCACACAGCAAATAACAACTTGACGCAGTTTATACATTATGGAATATGTCGTAACGCATTTTGCTTTTATAATTATTACATAGTATATATATTTTAAAAGTACTCCCAAGTGTTCCAAGTGTCCTCTCTGTGTGTATGTACAAATGTTTATAATGTCCTGCTAGGTGTCGAGTGGATGTCAGTGTTCGAACCGATTGGCTATAAAAATAAAAGCAGCTCGTCCCCATTGTGCAGGCCATATACTTAAAGTGCCCCTGAATTTCCCTTGACCACCATTCCATTCTCCCTCTCCATAGTTGCCGCTAGTTAGTGCTTTAAGCCTATGAGGTTCTATTAAATTCATTTGCCTTTTAATTCTTCCTTTAGCCTTTAGCTTTTTGTGACATGAGCATAGGGGTCTCGTAGTGTTTGAAGATCATGAAAATATATGTAGACTTCATAATGATTCTGTTAAAAGCTTTATACTTCTGGTTTGATAGGTGTTATTTAGAGTTAAAATGGACGTTTCATAGATATATCGTTAGCTTTATATATACCAAGGGATATCAAGTGTTACTTCTATGTTTGAGCAGAATTTGGCGGAAAATAAGAAAGTGCTCGAGGCGATTTTGAAAAGGTGAGAAATGTGTATCTAAGGTGGTTTTACTTTAAAGATATCTCCAGAATCGGGTTATTCAGATATTGGCAGTTTCCTAGTATCTTGTTTGTGAGAATGGAATTGTACATTTCTTTGGGGAAAGTCCCATCACATCCTAAAATGATACAGATATACTATAATGCTCGTCTGCACAAACGTAGATAGCTCAGGGCTAACTCCATCAGCAGGCGGCTCGTCATAAATCATTCAAACTCAAACCCATGAAGGCAACTGTTTGCTCAGTCAGAGCTAGACTCCTTTCCCGCACCCCCGGCATCTTGGGATTGGATTTGTTGCATTGACTACTGACTTTTTGAAATGCAAATCAAATGCAGGCCACAGCTGCATAACCAATGAATGCAAATAGACGTGCCTTACATAGGCTTCTATGTACACATCCTCCAGTGTCTCCGCACATCACATATTCAAAGTGCTCCGTTCTTGCCACACTCCACACTCCACCCTCCGCTCTATCTCGATTCTCAGTTTGGTTATTCCTACAGGTCGTACAGGATGTTTGCGTTTAACTTTTTACATTAACTTTGATTTGGTTTATTTCACAATTTCTAAATCTGCAACTTAAACAATTGGACTTCACGTGTAACAGGCTGTCCTGTGTGTGGGGTGTTCGCTCCTGGTGTGTGTCCTGTAACATACAGTGCAGTGGAAGGAACTTAACTAACTTACTGCGGTTGCAACTCGGGTTTCTGGGGTTCTTTAATTTGTTGTCGGGTGCTACACTAGAACTCAGCACTGTTGCTGCGGTTTCCGTACACTTGGTGTTTGCTTTTGTTTTAGTTTTTGCTGCTATGCTTCAAATTGCTTTCATTTCGTTTCAGTTTTGCTTGCTTGGTGTTAGTTTGGTATTGTAAATTTATTTATGCAATTTTATCTCAATTTCATTATTCTGCTTGCCTTGCCATCATCTAGATGTTGTTTTGTTTTGTATTGTTTTGCCTGATTTTTACATACACATATAGTTTGTTTAGAATTTTGTTACTAGACTTAATCAGCGTCCGCGCGCATGCCTCGCACCTCGCCCACCTGCCGCGCCTTGTCCAGGTCTTCCTTGGTCTGGTCCTCGATGGCGCGGATGTCATCCATTGTCAGACCGTACCAGCGATCGGTTGAACAGAAAACTTGACTGCAAAGGGAAAGGAGGGAGGTGTAATATATCCGGGGTCTCACAGTGTTTAGATCTCTTAGATTATGGAAGTGGTTTCATTGCAAAAATAACCAGAGCTCGCAATAGGGTTTCTATTTACTTAATAGTTAATTAGAAAGAACTGCTTCATTTCGGTCTCTCCTTTTACGTTCTCTCTCCGATTACAATTAAACGGAATAACAATACTCAGTGAGAGACCCTTTTACATTTTATTACGTATTTTATTGTTAAATATTTGGAATTTTAACGGCGAATCGGAAAATACTTGGCATTTGGCTATAATTTTATTTTTGGCCATATTATGCCCTCAAAAACCCTCAAATATAGGCATTTTTGAGTCGGCAATTTAATACCCTAATTTTTTTGACAAGTCAGACTAAAAAATAACCATAACTAAGCCAAAACTGCCTTAATTTCCATTCGGAAAGCTTTTCTGTGGTAGTATTTAGTTGGTTAATTTATCTGCATATTGAGTTTATAAATTAAAAGAAATAAATTTTTGGTCAATTTTTGACAATTTTAATGATGTAACCCCTTATAAAATTTTGAAAAATCGGCCAAATTTTTTATCTCATTTTTTTCAAATATTTAATATTTAAATAATTAAGATTTTAACGGCGATTCGGAATATAAATGACATTTGGCTGTCATTCCATTTTTGGCCAAATTATGCTCTCCAGAAGACCTCAAGTTTGCGGAGATTTGGGTCCTTAAATTTGCATTTTTATATCCTAATTTTTGAACTAATCAAACTTAAGAATAACCATAACTTGGCCCAAACAGCCTTAAAAACAGCGGATCGGAATATATATGGCATTTGGCTGTCATTCCATTTTTGGCCAAATTATGCTCTCCAGAAGACCTCAAGATGCGGATATTTGGGTCAAATCAAAATTAAAAATATCCATAACTTGGCCAAAACAGCCTTAATTCCAAATCGGAAAGCTTTTCCATGTTAGTTTTTAGTTGGCTAATTGATCTGCATATTGAGTTTAGAAATTAAAAGAAATAAATTTTTAGTCAATTTTTGACAATTTTAATGATGTAACCCCTTATCATTTTTTGAAAAATTGGCCAAAATTTTATTTCTCATTTTTCTAGGTATTTTATTGTTAAATAATTGGAATTTTAACGCCGAATCGGAAAATATACGGCATTTGGCTATCATATCATTGTTGGCCAAAATATGCTCTCCAGAAGACCGCAAGTATGCGGATTTTTGGGTCCTTAAATCGTCATTTTTATGTCCTAATTTTTGGACAAAGCCAAATTAAGAATAACCATAACTTGGCCAAAACAGCCTTGAAAACAGCGATTCGGAATATATATGGCTTTTGGCTGTCATTCCATTTTTGGCCAAAATATGCTCTCCAGAAGACATAAAATATTAGCATTTTTGAGTAGACATTTTAATACCATAATTTTTTGGAAAAGTCGGAGCTAAAAATATCCATAACTTAGCCAAAACCGCCTTAATTTCAATTCGGAAAGCTTTTCTGTGGTAGTTTTTATATGGTTAATTAATCTGCATATTGAGTTTAGAAATTAAGAGAAATAAATTTTTAGTCAATTTTTGAAAATTTTAATGATGTAACCCCTTATCATTTTTTGAAAAATTGGCAAAAATTTTTTTTTTCTCATTTTTCTAGGTATTTTATTGTCAGATAATTGGAATTTTAACGGCGAATCTGAAAATATACGGCTTTTGGGTATCATTTAATTATTGGCCAAATTATGCTCTCAAAAAGCCCTCAAATATTCAAATTTTCTTAGGTATTTTATTGTTAAATATTGGAAATTTTAAGGATTTATGTATTGAGTCTAATGTTCGAGCTCTGATAATTAGAGATCTCTCCTCTCGCAGAATATTAATTGGTTTGCTACATTAATTACCGATGGAAGTTTGTGAAGAGGCGGCGCTCCGATTTCTGAATGAAATTTTCTACTCTTGTTTGCAGGCCGAACCATTTGAACTCGCATGTCACCAGCTTGTAGCAGGTCATGACGGGTTCCACGTTCTTTTTCCAATCGGGTCCCACCAGGGGCCCACGGCCCGTCTTCTTTGACTGGTAGCTGGAAGGGAAATGCAATGCTTTAATATAAAATAATTCGCTTAGGAGCCTACGCCCGTAACTTACGTGGTTGGATCCTCGTCGGGCTTGTAGTCCGCAGGCAGGACCGGATCGTTGGCAATGTCAATGTGCACCACATCGCGCACTTTCAGCTTATCCGGCGTCAGCTCGTGCACCTGCAACGGCGGATTTCAGGCGGAAACCATTTTAAAGGCACTCAGGTACGGTATATGGAACATTTAAAGCGATTTTCTACAGACAGACATGCACATGGAGCGATCGATGGCAGATTAGAGCTACAAAGCTGAACAGAGCAGACAGCAAATCAAATGATAAATAAACCACACTCACGTTCTCACTTTCGCCAATGTCACTATCTAAGTGTTGCGAATAGACGTCTACTCTAAAGTTTTTATTCATATACCCGGGATTCTTAACCGATAACCAAAAGTAACCAAAACCAAAACCAAAACAAGCCCAACAAAAAAAGACGAAATCAAGTGGCGATCAAATGTGGTTAGTGGTTAGTTAGTCGTGGTTAGTATTGCATGATGAGATGAGGTGACGGTTGGTGGAGAGAAAAGAAGAGAACACAAGTTAGTAATGTCTGGCAGAGGATCCTTGACTTACATTTTCCGAGTCGCCCGCATCGCCGACGTGCAGCGTGTCGATGATTATTTTGAAAGCATCTTTCATAAATTTGGGGTTCTAGAATGCAATGTAATCAGAGTATAATCAGATTAATGTGCACTCATCCTCGTTGCAACCGTGCCGCCAGCTTACAAGAGATTTCCCCCAGCCTTCCCAGATTTCACCACCTGCCCATTTCCCCCAATTACCGTGATAATCGTTCGACAATAGGGATAGGCATTCCATGCCTCCTCGTGGATCTCCAGTGAGCCCTTGGGCGCCAAAAGTCTTATGTACGCTGGAACTTTTGATTGCAGATGGTAGATCTTATATGTGTATTGCCCGGAATTGTATTTGCCACCTGCAGGTAACAACGGAAGCTGAGTGTCAGTTGTGAGTTATCAATTATAAATCGCAAATGGTTTTTACCCAGCAGGGGATAGTCCTCGAAGGGCTCGTTCTTTAACACCTCGATGCCCTCGCCGCCGCCCGTATTCTCTTTTGATGCCTCTGCCACCGAGAATAATTGTGCTACTTGATACTGTGGAGGGGGTAAAATAAAACAAAGAACAGCGAACTGTAATTCTCTGGGCTTTCATCCGGTTAACTCCCTCCGCACTCACCTCTTCCACAGTTAATGGCAAGGTCACACGGCTGCAACGAGAGGAAAATAAAAATAATGACAGTGTCAGAGAGGCAGTGAATGTATGCATAAAGGTTACACGTTTTAATTAAGTTTAATATAACCCTTTTAATTAAATATGAGGTCTGTGTATAAAAAGCAGTTGATACTCTCACTAAGGGGGTATAAGAGTTCCCAGGAGAGCGTTGAATGTGAAAATATATTGGCTTTGAGTCATAAATACAAAGCTTTCGCTTTAAGTTACTCAAACTCGTTTGTTCTGTCAACATGATAAGTGAGTCAATTATTGTATGAAGTGGCCACTATTAATTCAAGGCTTTCATGGTTAAACATAACCAAATATATGTGTCATGCACACATTGGCCTATAATTTGCATAATTACAAGCACTACACTACTAATTTTACACATTCTGTGTACTCAACTCGAGCCGCAAAGTATGCAGCACTCAATAAACTCAAACTACCTTCGGCCACTTGCCAGAATGGCTATCCATTTATCTAACCACAAGTAATGGAAGTAGAGATAAGATTAGCATTAGTGGACTATTCGATCGGGAATATAAAGAATAACTTAATGTGTAAAAACAAGACTCTTGAAATAAGTAAATGATGTAGTTTTAATTAAAAGCTTACATAAGAAGGCGATGCTACGCAGAATGCTGCAAATATGCATTGCAGAAGTAATACTGGCCACATGAATGTTGTGCAAGCCTTTTCAGATTTTATTTGCATGCATAAGTTTAGGCGACCTTCAACCTAGGCAAGCCACCCACTTCCGGCCCACACACTCATCCTCTAATTACCAAAAAGGAAAGCAAAAAAAGGTCGCAACCAACGGATGCTGCCGGAAATGTTTTGGGTGCCCCATTTAATTATGACAGCCTTGAAACTCGCTCGCATAGCTTGACATTTGTCGCGGTTTTCGCGGCAACCTTTTATGCTCTTTATGAGTGTTCTTTAAGCTCTGCTAAAACTATAGAATATACTTTTTAAAACATTGGTTCAGTTTAAAAGAGGTGTTTACTTAAAACTTTATATCTAACCAGTGTCTCAATTATATTCCTCTCTATTGGAATTAAATAGAACAGTACCGAAAACAAGACTGTATTTATAAAGTTGATACCCCAAACTTGCAAGGAATTAAATAAAGGAAGATACACGGGTAATTGTTCCCCTGGTGAATAATCACGGAGTAAGAACACAGACTCCCAAAAAGGTTAATTATCACGAGAAACTTATCTTATTTAGACAAGAAATGTAGCGACAAAACTATAATCCAAGAAAAGCCAAAAGTCAACGGCTTCGCAAATAAAGTATTTCGCGGCGAATAAATGAATAAATTGCCAAGATGCGAACGGAAGCTCCTTGGCCAATCCGTCCCTAGCTCCCCACAGACCAAATACACAATAAACTCTATTTAAAAACACAGCAGCAGAAAACACGTCATGGCTTGAAAACAATCAAAAGTGTCGCAAGAAAGGGGGGGATTCAGGCCTTTAGACGCAATTAACCTTTTGGCCCTCTGTTGACACTAGTAATGATGTGCTTCCTAATTGCCAGCCGACTCAAGCAACTGGTAGGCGTGGCCAGAGCGGTTCCGAGGCTTTAATGTAGTGCGCCTCCTGCAAAGTTTCCAACAATCCGCCCCCTGAAAAGGTTAAAGTTCGGCGAGCAGCGCTCGAGGTGAGAGGGGGGAGTTAACTTTCGCCCCGAGTTCATCGGGGGATTTCCCCAAAGAAGATGAATGATTCAGCTGGATATGGGGCAGGGGAGCCGTAAGCCTGAAACTATAAAGGGGCTCAGGGCAAGCTTAAACACTGTGTTGCGGTGTTTAATTATTAATGAAGTTATGCGAAACTTTACTTAATCACTGTATACCAAAAACAACGATACTTGTTCGTGTATTTCCAGTTCAAATGAGTGTAAGTAAGTATTTTCGTTTAAGTAATGAATTAATTTAGTGTAATAATGTAAGATTAATTAATGTTTTCAAGATATTAATTGATACCAGATATGAAATAGTGGGAAATAGTTTTATTTTTCCCAATACTAGTGATGGTTGCCTCTAAATATTTAGCTTACATTAATGTTACTTAACATTATAGTTATGGAAAAATAATTAAATTAGATATTATTAATACATTATTAGCATTTAAAAAAAAACTAACTAAAACTAACTAATATCCCAAAAGGTCAGCTTACATCAATCCTATCAAAATCATTAAATTATTGAAGCTGTACTTGTTTTTTCCAAACTTCAAATCAAATGGTAAAACTTGTAAGCAAATAAATTACTCATAAGAAATAATTCTTAAAGCTGCCGTTTGGTACGACAAACAACTAAATGTAGCAACCTCATAAAATAAAAATAAAGTACCCACCAACCCAAAACCACAGCCGGCACAAACCGCTATTGTGAGACAGAAAAAGTTTGTTTTCCGAAAGAAGTACAAATAAGTAAATGACTTTCCAAGGGAGGAGGGCATAAATAAGTAGTCGACTCAACAACATCCAACTGGGTCACAATATCCCGAGCCGAAAGATCAGACGATATAAGCGTGCGTTTTGTTGCGAGGGTTTTCATGAGTCAGGGCACAATGGGAGCAATAAAGAAATTAAGCAAAAACAAAAACAGAAACATAAAAGAAATCGCCACATATGAGGGAGAGGTTAAGAGCGAAGGTTTGTCGATAAACAATAACAGCAGCAGCGGCGGCGGAATATTGAACAACTCTTAATGAGACCAATGTGGCCCAAAGAAACACACTGAAGGGCCCCCCACTGACCACTTTCGGCCCTCTCTCGCTGCCGTAAACCAGGCAAATTGTTTGGGTTTTGTTGCCATAATTGAAAATGGAAAGTGATTGTGTGTGGGCCCTCTCTGTGCCCAGAGGGGTGAGTGGGCGTTCGTCGTGGTCAAGTAGAAAGCTCTCGGCCAAGGCTCTTTGCGGCGACGGTCGGCCATCATTGCTGGCCGAAACTGAAGGCCCAATAATAATTGATTTACTCCGCAATAAAGATGTCACAGAGAGACTGCCAGCGGGGCTTAATAAATGCTTTGACACTGACTCATTCAAGCAAATAAACATAAAACATAAGCTTTTAATGCCAGCCTCTTACACATATAATGTTGCGGTTTATTATAGGCGTGTGGAGGGAAATTAATATATTCCATACATATGTACACTTGATTCAGTTAAGCCTCTCTATATATTTAAATAAATTCTCAAGAAAGACCTTCTTAGAGACTCGAGGTCATGCCAGTTTCATTAAAAATAAAATCAATACTCGACTTATGCCCAAACACACACAGATCTGGTCAAAGACAAACAAGAGATTTGGATACAGCTGCTCCGAGGCACCAGCTCCTTCCTTCATCTGTACCCCAATTGGATATTATAGCATCAACACAAGCTTACAGAAAGCTAACCAAAACCCTGACGGAAGAAAGCAGACTGAGTTATGAAATAACCTGCCAGCAATAAAGTAATTGTTTCAAAACTGAAGAGCCATTAAGTAGTAAATAATATATATGTCGGTAGATATTGACCAACTCTTTCCCGACCCCTTTTGGAGCCCATTTCGGCTGGTCAGCCGTCACACTCAATTGCCAGCTATTTTCGAAACGAAGCTACAGAAACTACACACACTCGAGGCGTGTGTATGAGGTACGGTTCCAAGCCAGTACAAACTAACACCACAGACACAAGCCGAAAACCAAACGCTGCCTGTTATCTTATCGGGGAACATAAAAACACACAAATGGCGGAACTAAATTGGAGCTCGTGCCATTTTCGAATTGATTGTGGCATGGACGAGGAGACCAAGCGGAGAGTATCCGACAGATATGTCGGAGGGGAATACAAAGTGCGCCAATCAGTTGGGCAGTAAAAGTCACGCTAGAGCAACTTTATGACGAGTGCCAAGCCGTCGTGGACTGACATTGAACAAGCCTTTCCTTTTACAGATCAAAGTTGAGGGGGTTAAACGCAAAAAGCCAAGCTCTTCATAAAGATGAAAGGGCAAAATTGGAGCATGTATGTATGCGGCAGAGAAATTGAGTTAACTTAAAGGTTTTAAAATTTAAATAAATTAGTTCTGGCTAGAGCCTGCAGTCCCTAAGGAACGGCAGCTGTTAAAGCGGCGGTCAAAGCTTAATTCCAATTGTTTGTTGTTGTTAACGAACTGCTGCTCACATTACTATGCCAATAAGCGGAGTACGACACACAGAGCATTATTGTAAACAATAAAAGTGTTGATATCAGATGAAACATACAAAAGTGCACCCTATCGCTTTTGATTCATGTTCCCACTCGGCCCCCTAGCCATTTAAAATTGTTTATCCACCTGAGGCGATCTGCCATCACCACCCAAACACGTTGCCTTTATTCCCACTTTTTTTTTCATTTATTGAAAGCGTTGAAATTTTTATTGCCAAATGGTTTGTACTCCCACAGGCCAGCGACGGAAAAATGCAAAAATCTGGCAGGAAAAGCATTTTGAAATGTAAAGGCTAAAGGCTTGGGGTGAAAATTACGACATTCATAACAATTAAACAATAATGGCCCACATGAAGATTACTTCTGTCAACTTATGGAGACTATAATACCAGGAATTTCATTAAAGGCCCTCATAAGGCTGAGTTATATAATTCAAACCCAGATGAGGGCACGTAATGGCCTTAAAGCTAAATATACACATCGCCGGCGCGCACTGCGAATTTTGTAACAACTCTATTTAACACCTGGTACCAATCTTTGACTTTGAGCCAAGTATCGGTCTTCCTTACATCTCTGTGAACTGACATTTTTTTGTATGAATTATTTGTAGGGATAATCTGATTAAAACTTGTTACTAAATAAATTTTAAAAATTGTATAACACTTTAAAATAAGTTTGAAAATCTTTTATTTTATATGTATGTTATTTATTTGTATATATACTTCTATACCTAAAGACTTTCGTATACATGTGTATATATGTATAGATATAATATATTTCTTCCTGAATTAAAATTCAAAGCTTGAGACACAAATCTCCTCATCAATCAATTATCAGCAACAAACTCAGTATGCAGTCAATAGTCAATCGTAGCTCATAACCAGATTAATGTGAAAGATTAGGGAACGCCGGCTGCAAAAAGTGATAAGGCTTTCCATGTACAATCTGGTTTCTACAACCTTGGTTTTCCAACAGCTGACAAAGTCAAAATAAATTTTAAACTCTTGTGTTTGTAATTTTTATTTGATGAATTAAAAGTAGCATTGCCAAACGGGAATAAAGAATAGGTATACCAAAGCAATACCTTACAGTGAAATAAAATATTATATCTTAATGCTAATAAAAAGAAGGAATATAAGTTCACTTGAATACAAGTTCACTCGAATTCTTGTCTTTTTTTTAAGTGCAGATATAAGGCGGAATAAAATTAAGTGTAATTTATATACAAATTACCCCAAGCCCGTATTTTTTTCTTGTGTATTCTTCATAAGTGGCAACACTATTCCAATGTAACAAAGGTTTATAGCCAGAGTGAATAACGGGATAGGGGTTACCGGACTCGTTTACGCAACGACCTTATCGCACTTTAACAACTTGTTTGATTAAAATTTGCCGAAAGCTTGGCCAAACCAAAGAGAGGCGTTAAAGAGAGCGACGTGAGTCACACAAAAGTGACAGCGTGGCGCCGATAAAAAAAAGGAAAACCGAAAATGGAGTCATGAAAGCCATTATGAATCAAATAAATTCCCAGATTCTCTGTTACGGTTTACGTAGAGACTGGCTTACGTAGCTCATATTCCAACTTTAAGCTCATTACGTCATCAAAATCAGCTGCATGGGGAGCGAGAGGAGAGTGTGCGAGCGAGACCAAGAGTGAATAGGACGGCGGAGGGACTGGAACTGGCTGATAAGAAAACATTATTTTGTTGTTGTGGAAAATGCCCGCAAACTTAAATGCAAAAGAAACAACAGCAACAAACAACCGACACGACGCCTCAGAGTTCTCAAGAGAGAATGAGAGAGAGAGAACGACAAGCGACACGCGACAGAGACGCACACTGAGAGAGAGATGGAGAGCGGGGTCTCGAAAAGAGCGTAAAATCGATTTGTCACAAATATTTGCGGCTTGCACAGCTTTTCGTGCATTTTAATAATCACAGGTAAACGAGATAAGAGATTCATACTCACAATTCTTTGATCTGCATCTTTTCCAAATATATCTAGTTGTCCTTTCCTCCGTGAATCGCTGCGAGCGGTAGATTTAGAGGGGCAGAATCAGAGACAGAAAGGGGAAGAGCATTAGATTTTATTTGAATTTGCAGCGACTTTATAGATATTTTTGACGAATTTCGAAGTTCCAAACATGCAAATGCACTTGCACTCAACGCGCAACCTTCGCACGCACTTTCTATATTTAATTTATATATCTGCAATCGTTCCGATTCGATGCCAAATGCCAGAATTCTGCGCTCGCACCGTTGTTTATGTTTATGCCGTTCACGCCACTATTTTAGCGGCTTTTTAGTTGAAAACTTTAATTCTCCTGCTTTTTTTTTTCTCCAATTGTCGGCTAAAAAACACGAGTCATATGCACACACGCACACACACACAGTCAGAAACACACGCACACAAACACCTCCAGGCGGAATAGCAATTATTTGATATGCCGATGATTTATTACTGAAATGCTGACGTACAACTTGCGGTAGCGCTGTTTGCCTGAGCTCGGTAACGTTTCGCGCTAACAAATCGGCGGCAGTAATATTAGTAATGAGTTTTTGTTGTTAAGTTACTGCGTGTCGGGAGCTAAGGTTCGATGTTCATGCAAAATACTTCGATTTCGATTGTCGAACTATCGACTTTGCAATGGTAGTATCGATTGTGCTGCGGTCACACTTTAGGCCCGTTTCTACAAGGCTTGCATTTAGCAATTCTGCTTCTGGGTCAAATACAAACTTTTTTCCTGTGTATAAGGTAAATAAATCTAGTGGTAACAAAAATATTGTTTTAGAAAGGAATGCATGTGCATTTATTCGTTACTCTCGATAGTTCTCAATTATATTGATCTCTTCCTGCATATCGATTTGTGATTGTGCCCAACTGCCACCACTAGGCAGCTGTTTTTTTAAAATCAAATTGATTTCCCGCTGGCCAAAGCAATATGGCTATTAAATCAATGAATTTCCGTTAGATTCTCCAAGTTGATTCGCCTTAATTAGTAAAATCAAGTGTGACTACAGTATGTCTTTACTATAGGCGTTGTAGCAGGCGGCTACTGTGATATCGATTGTGCTGCGGTCTCACTTAGCGATTACAGCTCTTATGCGATTAATATAGAGGTGGCCAGTTATTCATGAGTATTAGGGGAACTCCCGAACGTGGAATGTTAAGCTCAGTTTCTACTCGAACTGCATTTTTCAAAGTTTTGCATATAAAGACAGAAAAAGAACCAGCGTCTATATGTACAAATATTAAAATTTTAAGTTATTTTTTATTTAGACTTATATTTAGACTTGTGGTCATGGTATAAATGAGGAAATCAAAATTGAGCCAATAAAAATATACCAAAAATTTTTGGCACCCCTTTCTCTGCGGGGATTGATTCAGGTAAGTATTCAGACAGGCTTTAATAAGAAAACACCTCAATCTTCCCACTCATCTAATATTTCAACTTCAGGGACGGGAATAGGTGCATTAAGACGCATCATGAACTTGGCGGTCCCCACTTCCAGCGGTATGTTCTTTGCCCAAAGTTGACATTGGATAAATATGTCGCGGTTGGGTGGAATGTTTGTGAATTGGACACCCATGAGTCGCCTAACGCCAGGATCTTCGGAGTACGGTCCATAATCGCTCTCGGAGGAGCTGTTGAGGAAGAAATTGTGTCGGGTGAAGAGAGCATCCGCATCGAAGTAGCGCTCCGGAATGTAGTTGACCTTGACATTCACGCCTTTCTCCTTCTTTACCCCGCATGCCACCCAGATGTGGTTAAACCGCTGCTCCACAGGCAGCTCCACCACATAGTCGTATAGCTCATTGGGAGCTATATCCGGTAGGAACGCAGCAGAATCGTAGGTCACTGCCTCGAAGCCCAGCGACTGGGTGATCTTCAGCAGAATGCAAGGCTTGCCAGTGGCGTAGCCCCAGCTTTCGTCCAGGTTACAGCCCATCATGCGCCTCTCTCCATAGATGCCGAAGTGCTCCACATGCCGCGCCATCTCCCGTCGAATGGCACCCATCTCCTGCTGAAGGGCGACGCCCCACACAATATGTTTCACGTCACCCACGTACTCCCCGGGCACGGTGCAGAGTCCGGGCATCTTGGTCACTGCCGGCTTATCAGCCGGTATTCGGAAGAAATACACTAATAAGACCATTACGCTAGTGAACAACGCCAGCACCACAAGAAAGACGATAAGGTAGACCACAAGTTTGGTGATGCGACACATGGTAATTGGAAGCGGCGGGTGGTAGATCCGACGGGAGCGGTACTGAATGTACTCCCGTACTCGTCTATCCCTACGGCGCCGAAGGCGGTCGATTTCATAGGCCCCAGAGTAAACTATGGCTGCATTCGGCATGTGTATGACCCGGAAATGTAAATATTGGGAACTGAGAGAGTTTGTGAAAAGCGTGCTGGGTACGACTATTCTGACTTCCAATAGTAACTGATTATAAAATGTCAGCTTAGATTACAGAGATTGTTAAAATTATAAGACAAGAAAGAAACTGAGCCCACTATCTAAATGGGTTTACATTCGAATAACGGCGCCAACTGGCAGATTATCGATAATGGATTCTAGTAACCCTGGTTCTCTAAGCCATCTGTGAATCTGAATTGGTGTTCATCCAAGTTAATGGTCACACTGGCAGCTGGAAACAAAAATAAATGAAATAGCTTGAAGCGAATATGAACGAAAATCACATTCCCGCGCCGTTGAGCCGTATCCCAGGCACCAGCCAGGTGAAGGAGAAGCACTGCAAGGACTTGAAGAGCCTCACCCACGTGCAGTTGCTTGAGATGAGAGACAGGCAGGGGCACTATATCTCATCCACGTGAGTCACAAAGTCAACCTGTGGAGTTTATACTTATTTTCCCGCCTTGTCTACCCTAGTAAGCGTCTGCATCAGTTGCCGGACAAGGGCAAGCGACTACTAGATTCGTACGCCAAGCTCCTGGAGGAGATTAAGCGTCGCGATGAAGTGGAGGAGGCTACCCGACTGCTCAGCGGTCTCAACATTGTGGAGAAGGGAAAGGTGGCTCTCAACAATCTGGAGTGGAATGGCAGATCCATGGATGAGGGCGCCCATGTGGACGACATATTGGACAGCGACGACGAGGTAGAAATGGATCCACTGCGCATCATAGCCCAAGGCACCATGCATGAAAAAAGGGTTAAAGTGCTGCCTCCGCCTGCAAGCCTCATTACGGCTGAGGATCTGGCGGACATTGAGGAGTTCAAGAAGCCCACGTACTCGCCGGACTCTGCCCTGGCCGGCCACAGTGACACCAGTTCACAGCCCGCTGAGGTCATAGATCAAGCGTCCGCTGAGCTGAGTAAGGAGCAGCGCCTCGACCAGCATGCTCTTTACCTCATTGATATAACAGAGGGACATGTGAATCCGGCGACCAGGGAGAAGTTCCGACCCTTTCGCACTACGACATCCAATGTCCACGATCCCGACAAGGAGCGGGTGCGCAAGAAGGGCAAGCACTGGGAGGTGACAGCGGCCACTCCCCCGCTAATTCAGCACAAGGAAGTGCAGCTAGTGCCTTTGGCGGAGTCGGCGACTCTCCAAGTGGACTTTATGCAAAAGATCAAGGTAGACACGTAATTCATTTCTCTAAAAAAATGTCTTATTTAATGACAATTTACAGGAGCTCCGTGTTCAGCAGGCTGAGCAGCGGCTGGCCAAACAAATGGAGTCCAGAGGCTCAAAGGCTCAATCGAGCTATCCCCAGGAAAGTGTTATAAAAACAAAGGAATCCTTCCGCCACTATCGCAATCCCCAGCCGCACTTTCTCATCGAGGGCAGGCCAGGGGCTAGCGAGTCGAAGGAAGTGCACGATCCCTTGAGCCAGGATAAGGAAACAGCCAGTAGCGGCATTAACTACACAGTTTTCGAGTAAGTTGTGGAGGATCCTGCTTTAAAATCCCATTCCTGCCCGGCGTGTTATCCAACCAACAAACATTGTGAACTATTTATTTGGCGTAAACAACAATTAGTAAATAAGACTAAAACTACAGGCAAACATCAAACTCATTATGTGTGTGCATTTAGATCGAATAGAACTGGGTGGCCGTGGAGGCCTGTAACTCGATTTGTCCCATCTTGAACTGGAGTCGCTGCAGCCACTTCAGCAGCGCTTCGGACTTGAGGGCCTGCTGCTCCTCGTAATCCGGAGCATAGTCCCTTACGTTCTGCAGTCGGACGTGCAGCGTGTCCGAGAGTTGGGTCTGGGAGGAGAGCACGGGACTCCACATGGGCAGCAGCTTGCCGAGCACCGTTGAGTTGGTGTCCTTCAGAGCCTCCAATAGGCTGAGGAAGTGCAGGTTTACCATCTCGGACAGCTTGGAGTTGGCGCTCTGCGTCTGAAAGTCCATTGTGGTCTGCTGCTGATCCTTGTTGACCGTTGGCTTGGCGTGGGACACCAGCTGCAGGATGCAGGGCGTAACCTTGGCCCAAAACTCGAAAAGAACTCCCAGCGTGCTGCCCTCGGCATTGCTGTTGGTGTTATGGGCCATCTGCTCCAGGTAAACTGTCCACAGCTGGCAAAGGGTGAAGGCATGGAAAAGCGAGGACATGTGCAGCACTGAGGTCTTGGACTGTTCCGCAAACCCAGCGAAGATCACCTGAATGTGATCGGCGATGTGACAGGAGGCTTCCTGCGGCACTGGCTGCGAGTAGGTCACTCCCTGGTGCTGATAGTGGACACCAGCTGAAGTCTGGCCGGGTGCTGGAATCTGGGGCAGGGGCGTGGGTATGGTGTGCGTCTCCTGGCGGCGCTGCATCAACGCCATGTGGGTGAGGGAGCCGAGCAGCAGCCAAGACAGCAGGCGCATGTGGCCCACGCACTCGGTGAACTCCTTTGGTCTGAGCAGAAGAGAAGATTTGATGAATATTATAAGAGTTACTCCAATAATCAGGACTTACCCCTGCTGCAGAGAGGATGGAGCATTGTTTAGCCAGGGCAGGTACCGGGAAACGGCCTTGTTGTCCCGGTTGTTGCCCCGCGACATCTCTAGGGCCAGGTATTGGGCCACCGCCCCCTTAAGTACGCCGCCCAAGGTGTCTTCCCCCAGTCCATTGCTCGCTTGGCCATTCTTGAAGTTCTGAAATTGTTGCAGCAAATATTTCAATTAAAATCAATAATTTATAATTTAAATAAAACAAAATAAACCTTAATCTTGCTGAGCGTGTGGAAGTCGGCCAGGAAGTCAATCACGTCGTTGATGTACTGCCTCAGACAGTCGGCTGCATTGGTGGTCAGCATGGGAGCCGCATCGGGCAAGCCAGGAGCGGATCCTGGCGGCAGAGTTCCGCCGGCATCGAGCAGCACGAACCCAACGATCGTCAGCAGATTATGGTCCGGGATGTTCGACTTGAACTTGAGGGCCTGGACGAACTCGAAGATCATCTGACGGCACAGCAGGTTCTTGTCGCGGTCCTTGCTAAAGGAGCGGGTGTTCAAGGTGCACAGCTCGTAGAGGGTCTGGTACTCGAGATTCGTGTGCTGCACACAGTAGGCCATGATCTTGGAGTACGGATCGAGCAGCGTCTTTGGCACGCAGTTGAGCCTCAAGGTGGCCGCTATGATGTCCAGCATGTACTCCGCATTGGTCAGGCTAGGCATGATCACGATCACCTGGCGCAGCAGCGACTCCATGGCCTGCATGGCCTGCGACCAGACGGCCAGGCCCACGCCCGCCTCGGCCGGAACGCACTGGAGGTTCAGGTACTCGGCCATGTTGCGGAAGATCACCGGCAGCTGGTCGACGGGCAGCGCCTTCTTGGAGGTCAGCGATTCGCACACCATGTAAATGGGGCTGGTGGCATTCAGATCCTGGAAGTCCTGCAGCGCCTTGGCAATGCTCCGGAAGTGATTGTTCCGTATTTTCACTGTATGCGGGAAATGGAAGAGGTTCAAACCAAGCCTCTGGACTCGCTCGCTCATTACTCACTCTTCATTTGGGTCTGGAACACTTGCAGGAAGATTCCGTTGGGGGCCAGCTGGTGGAGAATGCAGCGGAAGAACTGGAGGGCCACCGCCTGGGCACTGCTGGCCAAAGGTGGGTGATTCTCGCCCTGCCAGGAGTGGGTGCAGCTCAGGCAGATGCTTGGGTAGAAAAGGAGTTTCAGTTTCAAGGAGGAAGTTCAAATCTAAGTAAGCCCACTTACCGCGAAGTCATGGTCAGAATCTCGGGCAGGAAGGGTGCTGCCATAGCGGGTTCACGGTGGATAAAGGTGCCCAGGATCACGATGAAGATGCCGATCTCCTCGTCCGTGTACTCCTCAATGTGGGCACCGCAGTCCGAGCAGCGCTCTACGATGGTGTAATCCCCAACCCGCCGGGAGCTCTGCTGTTGTGTGAATTAAGGTATGGTTAGTTACTTCGTGAGTTAAAGTCTTGGCAATGAAGAGATACTTACCCCACGCGAAGGGTGGCAGGTGGACTGCGCTCCATGGCCATTTGAGGTCTCCGCCCCGGCCTCATCCCCCTCGTCATCGGGCTCGGGATCCACGGGTTGAAAGAGCGGCGGAGGCCAGGAGCCCGCATAGCGAGAACGAATGTCTGGAATCGCATTGCTGTCCACATTGAAGGGCGCCAGCTTCTGGCGGGGCCGCTTGATGCTGTTGTTGGTGGTCAGGCCTCCGCCGCCGGAAGCTCCTGCATTCTGCTTGAGCTCCTGCTGGACATTCTTCAAGATGGAAGTGTGCAGATCAGCCGAGGGCTGGGAGGGAAGCTGGGCATTCGGGTTCGGCGGCGACTCCAGGGCGACCTGTTTGATGAGACGGCGAGGAGAGTTGGTCCGGCTGCTGGGCGTCACGTCGTCCTTGGTGCTCTCCGACACATCCAGACTGTCCTGCTTGAGGTGACTGATATCCGGGAGGTTGAGCCCGTCCCTGACCCGCTCCACCAGAGCGGCCACCGTGTCCTGGGTGCCAATGGGCAGCAGACGCTCCGGTGTGGGTATCTCCAGCGCGGCAATGTTCTTGGGTGGCGGCAGGCTCTGCATTCCCTCGTCCACCTCATCCCGCGGGTTCGGCATCACGCTCATCTTGGACAGCGGCGACTCCGGCGAGCCGTAGTTCTTGTCTGTGCGCTTCAGCGACTTGGTCTGGGACTTCTTCTGCCGCGAGTCATCCGCCGAGGAGCTCGAGTTCCCGGCACTGCACTCCACGATCGTCTTGTGGCGTCCGATGGGCTTGTTGGCAGCTGCCACTGCAGCTGCTCCCGAAGATGATGGCTGGACGGCAGCCGGAGCACTTCCCCCACTGCCATTGCCATTGCCGTTGACCGATCGACTGCCACTGCCGCTGCTGGATCCTGCTGCCTTCTTGTCCACCGCCGCCGCCGTCGGCAGATCCTGTAGGGCGCCCAGGGCCTTGAGATGATTTGTGGCAATGGCGGCGAACATCTTCGAGGTGGAGGCGGCCGCATTCTCCAGCGACTTGTTGCGTACGGTCACCGCCCGATGGACGTCCACCGGCGGACTCACAATGGCCGTCTCCGTGGTCTCCGCGCCCACCAGCGGGGTGACGATCATGCGCACGCCCTCCTGCAGGCTGTGCCTGGCGTGGGTCGTCACCAGGGTCTCGCTGGTGGTGGTGGCCTTGATCTTGGTGGTGTACGTATCGCCCACCTTGGTGGTGATCATCGCCTTGTGGGACTTGGTGGATTTCTGCAAGGAATTAAGAGTCGTACTCTTATGTATCCCATATTATATATCTAAGAATTGATCTCACCTCCTCGGTGTACTCGAGGGTTCGGCGATTGCGAGGCACTACATCCTCAAAGTGTATGGTGTCATCAAAGGATCCCTGAAATAGGAAGATTTCATCGTAGAATAGATTTTTAATTAATTATAACTGGAGACCTACCGGGGCACTGCTGCCATGCAGAGTGCTGTCCGAGAGATCGCTCTCGGGAATGGCCACCAGCTCCGACTCCGTCTCGTCCGCATCCAGGCTGGAGTCATTGTACTTCCGGAACGCGTGCTGCAGCTTGGGTGTGAATGCCACATTCTGGCCCTTGCTCTTGGAGGCGGCACTGGTGCCCTCCGAGGGGAACATGGGGCTGGCTGGCGGACTGGCCTCCTTGTCGTCCGGATCGGTGCCCAGCGAGGGCTGGCTGACGTCGCGGGACCGAGCGGCACCGCCCACGCCCTGTATGTCCAGGATCGTGGTGGTGGGGATCCGACGGCACTGGTGGAAGTGGCCGCGCAGGCTGTTCATGATCATCCGGATGGCCGAGATCACGTAGCCACTGAGGGGCGGCTGGGTGTACGAGTACTTGTAGAGCACCACCAGCAGCGTGAAGAGCCAGTTGCGGCGCGGGTACTGCTCCAGGTGCCACAGGGAGTAGTTGAAGACGATGTTCTGGTACTCGCCCGTGGTGCTGGTCGGATTCGGGGCATAGAGGATGATCTGCATAACCGAGGGCAGGATGAGGCCGCCGATCAGGTGGTTCTGGTCCAGGACCTGTGGCAAGTTGGCCAAAAAGGCATTGAACACGGCCGAGACTCTGGAAAATAGTTGGAACATATAAACTATTCTTAAGGAGGCGTTAAAAACTCCTACCTTAAGGCCTCCGGAGTTGTATGGAAGGTCTTGTCGATCTGGTTGTGGCCGAGCAACAGGAAAAGGTGCTTCAGCACAATGTTCTGGGTCTTGGTCACGGGTTTCTCCTCCGAGGGGAATGCCTGATCCGTGCGAGACATGAACTGCATCAGCATGAAGACCAGAAGGTGAATGGTCTCCCGGTCGGACTCCTCCAGCTCCGTGATCCTCGACAGCAGCCCGATCAGATTCTCATCGTTCAAGCCGCCCAACGAGTGGATGTGACCATCTATATAGAGATCGGAGAATATGTCCTTGTTAAACACGATATTATATGGTGAGAACGTACATCTGCATAGGAAGGAATAGGGAAAAACACCAATATCTTTTTGATTTCTTTTTTTTTTTTTTTCATTTACAGCCACATGCCAATTTCACAATTAGATTGATTTTCTTATTTGAAGATTTAAAAATTTGTACGAGTCTTGTATAATATACAGTGATGTCTCTGCTGAGTAAAGGCCAATAGGAATTAATTTAAATTTTGGTGGGGAGAGAGGAGACAGAAGAGAGATAGAGGATGTTCTTTGGTAGAGAGACAGGTCCGCGATAGAGATGTTGAGCATACGTACCAGTTCGAGGGGGGAACACACTTAAAATGACATTTGGTATAAAGCAGAGTTACACACAACAATATATTGGATATGCATATATAGTACAGATAATACAGATATATAGAGCAGCGAAATGTGGTTTAATAATGTTCTGTAAATATGTTGATAATGCCTGAAAAGCAATGCTTATCTAGGATTATTTTTCGTTTGTCTGTTTTCCATGCTTTTAACATTTTAAGCTACCCTAAAAAATTAATATCAATATTCATAATTTAATAAATACTTTAATAGAGGCATTTAACATTAAGGTTTGACTCTACACTAGAAACATATGTTTGTCTTCATAGCAAAATATTAATAAATAATAAATATACATGGGAATATATTTGAAACATTATCATAAGATAATAATGAACTAAAACACATGAACAAATTCATTCATGCCAATAGAGTAAATGTGTGGTTTGTTTGTTTTATAAACAAATCCTTTCCATTTTGTGGATCATTATAATAATGAGAAAGGTTTTTGTATACTGAGCAAGCCAAATGAACACCGAATATTTAATATTAATGGATATGCCACCCACAAGGTTAATCTAATCAAAGCTACAAATATTAGAAATACAAATATTTGGAGACTAAAAATAATTTCTTATTAATGAAATTATTATTTTTCCTTAAGTCGAGGCTGTGAATTTAAATAATATTATTTTAAAAAATAAAAACTATTTCTAAAAAGTAAAAATAAATGAAAACATTTTTATAGACACCTGTTATTCAGTGACTATATTTCTATATGTTCGATATGTGTTCTTGAGACGAGTTCTGCGCCAACTCCAACCCCAGAGAGATCCCTTATGAGTGGCACAGGCATTATTCTCTCCGCTAAGACACCGATCATCATCAGGCACCACTGAAGGAAGGGGTCACACAGAGCAAACAACAGAGAGGTACGGGGACACACATGCTCTAGCACCTACCTGGGTTCGCCGTGCCGCCGGTGGCCGCCGCACCCGAGAGCTGGGGATGCGAGTGGGGTGCGGCATCGCAGGTGCAGTGCAGGGGGAAGGCCAGAGTCGAGGGGCTGGGACTGGGGGCCGGCACGATGGCTGGCTGCGGGGGCAGCAAATTGGGGGCCGACGGATGCTTTTGGAAGTGGGAGTGGAAGGAGTGGGGGGCATTTGGATTCCCTGTGCCGCTGCTGGCGCCCGCAGCTGGTCCCGCTCCTGCCGCTTCCGCTGCGGCTGCGGCTGCCTCTTGGGCGGCGGCATGGGATGATCCGCTGGCTGCGGCTGCATCGGCGGCCGCCTGGGAGCGCAGCAGCGTCTCCGCCTCCTGCAGCGTGGGCATCGGACTGTGGTGGCTGGGCGGGACGCAGTGCACCAGGTACTGGTGGCTCTGGCTGAGCGCCGAGACCATGCCGGCGGAGGAGGAGCTGGACGTGGTGGCTACGTGTGCACTACTACCTGCATGATGGTGTGCTGGCAGGTGGTGGTTGTGTGGGTAAGGGTGGTGTGGATGTGGGTGTGCGTATGCGTGGGGGTGAGGGTGGTGGTGGTGGTGGTAGGGAAAGGCCGTGTGGTGGACAGGACAAGGCGGCGGTTTGGGTCGTGTGGCGCCCGCTGCCGTTGCTGCTGGATTCGCCGCCTGGCTGCTGCCAGAGGCACCCCCACTACTACTGCCCAGGAACTGACCCAGTCCGAAGCGCGACGTCTTCCGCTTGAGGATCGGCGCAGACACCTGCCGGCTGTAGATCTTCTCCTTCTCGGGCACTGCAAGGGGAAACCTTAGAGTTGGAGTCCTTCTCTAGATGAAGAAGATGAACTCACCGAACTTGCTGTCCTGGCGGGGAGCCATGCTGGCCGGAGCGGACATGGTTCGCTTGTAGGGCCACTTGGTGCCGAAGGAGGCGCTGAGGGTCTTGGCCATGCTGCCGCTGGTGTCCGACTGGTTGAGGGCCTCCCGGGCCTTCTGGATCTTGGCCGAGAGCGCCTCGCTGCCATTGTCCGAGTTGCGCAGGTCACGCAGGTAGGAGATGTCGCCGCACTTCTCCAGGCTGATCTGCGCCTCCACGAAGAGCGTGTCGAAGCGGTTGAGGAAGAACTCCCAGCCGAGCATCTTGCGGTCGGAGAGGGAGTTGTGGAGCTGGTAGACCGACTGCAGCACCACCGGCCGGTCCACGATGAAGAGATCGAACTGCGACTCCAGGCAGAAGAGCAGCGACCGAATTGCCGTGTCATGGATGGTCCCGATGTAGAGGGTCGCCCGCTGCGCCACATACACATTGATGTCGTCCATGCTGGCGATCAGGTGACAGAAGGCGGTGGCCAGCGCCGTCTGCAGACCCACCTCGGAGCGCAGGGGCGTCGAGTCCATGAACCGGGTAATCACGGTAACTCGCTCCACTGCCGTGAAGCGGACGCGCCAGTCCGTGTCGTGGAAGGCCTCCTGCACCACCCGCCAGAAGACGTCCGAGCCCAGCGGCAGCGTGATGCAGTGCAGCAGCAGGGGCACGCCTACCTGGCAGATGTGCGAGTGCTCCGCGTTGCACAGCTCCCACAAGCTATAGAATATATAGATCTGTCATCAAATCTCTCTTGGGGGACCTGACCCTCACTCACTTCTTGATCAGCAGGTTCTCCTGGCACCAGATGAAGAAGCCACGCTGCTCCCGTGCCGCCTTGGCCAGGGCATCGCCATGCAGGGCCATGGTGTTGAGGCACTGCAGCACGTAGTAGAGGATCTCCGGCTTCTTGATCGTGGGGATTTCCTGTGGGCGAAGGACATGTAAGGATATCCCATTACAGAAAGACTCTATCCTACCGTCAAGAGCTGGTGGATGTACTGCAGCGGCTGGGGCAGCGTGTCCAGCGTGAACTTGAACTTGCCGACGGAGGTGTGCCAGAAGTCGTCGCTGTCCTCCTCCTCCTCGTCCTCCTCGGAGCCGCTGCCGTTCTCGCCGCCGCCACAGGCAGCGCCGCCGTTGGCTCCGTTCTCGCCCATCACCGAGGCCCGGGTGACGCTGACATTGGCGCTGCCCACGTCCGCGTCGGAGAGGATGCGGGCTATGGCCCGGTCGGTGGGCAGGATGGAGGCCAGGTCGAGCTGCTCTGAAACTGTCTCTACCGTGGCCGTCATGATCTGCACGAGAGAAGGGGCGCGGGATTAACACTTTTGGGACTCGGGCCGCGGCTCTACACAGGTTTACATCGTATATATACACGGGTTTACGTGGTGTGTGCGTATGTTACATTCCTTAAACAACACATGTAGACAAATGCAATGTTCGGGGAGCTCGACATGTCATTTACACGCCCACAGCCGCCTCAGTACGAGTACTCGTTGGGTAACAAATAGTTTACATCAAAATTTGTACAGAACACACGTAAAATTGCAAAAACTTGATACATTTTCGGTGCATTGCTGTGAATAATATTTATATTTATATTGTTCAGGTCTCTGGTGGTGGTGGGTCGGGGTGACAGTGCTGTACATTGAGCATGCTTTTCAACAATGAACAAATGAGGAGAATTATTAAAAATTATTAAACTTAAATTAGCATGGAACGCAATATTTACATGTTAACCGAAGTATGTCAAATTGAGAGTGACAAATAAAATGTACATTTAAGAAATTTGTTATTCGATTTTTTGGTCGTTTTACGATAACTTGTAATTTATTTTCACACACATACAAGATACTTTGAGACACAGTAGTTGAATAAAGTAATTAACAAAACTAGTAACGAATAAGATGGATAAAGAATCTATTATTCTGGTATAAAGCTCATCTGTCTTGGCAGTTCTTCCAGCCTAATCTCCTCTAATAATGAATCTAATCATAGAAATAAATAACATATGTACGTTCAGAAATGAAAATTCTTTCTAAATGGGTAATACCTAGACCTAGTTTTCAGCTAAAAGGCCTCTAAGGCTAACTAAGATTAGAAAATTCCGCTAGAGTGCTAACAATTCCTCTAGGGCTGCACTTATAAATAAACTTGATAATAAACTTTGATTAAATGATACATAAAACTTAATCAATAGCAGGAAAATACTCTGTACATTTATTTACACTTAACACGAAGATAACAATTTTTGACTGGACATAAACAAGTATAGATATTGAAAAAAGAATTATACAGTTATCGAATCGTAGGAGGGTTTCATAATTGGGCAAATCAGGGAACTTAAATTCAAAACAAAGTTGTATAGCTTTTGTTGGTTGAATTGTTTGTCTTTTGTTTGGTAGTTTCTTTTTAAGAATGCACAAAGTACCTCGTCTGTGGCGTGAACTTTTCTCAATTCATTATTATCAACTGAATGCCCATATTCGTTATTCTATAAAAAATATGTGAAGAAATGAAAACGTTTGTAAAATCGTTGGACAATATCGATGGTCAATTTTCGGAAATGAAAACTTTGAATTGGAATTTGTGTCGCGGAACACAAGATCAAAGGAACAGATTGTGTGTGTCGAGTAAATAAAATGAAAACTGGAATGCTCACTTCAACTTAGTATTGCTTGTTGCTGTAATTAATTAAGTTGAATATTTATTGCAAATATATAAAATATATATGTTTATATGTAGAGTGTCTGGAATATACCTACAGTCAACGCATAATATTATATTTCTTATTTTTTCATATTGTTTTGATCATATTGTTTTTGGTTTTGTAATGTGTAAAGAACTCTTGAATTCGGTTATGGTCGTCAATAAAAGAGCGACAACTAAAGAACATAAGGTGTTTGCTTATAAGGGTTTGCTTATGACCGAAATACATACGGAACAGACGTGGGGCATGTGGACGAGCACTCCGCCCACGGAGTGGGGTTCTGGTTGGGGCACGGCCACCGGCACAGGACCTTTGTAAAGAAAAGCAGAGAAGGGGATTAGTGTCTAAGCCGAGCTGATCGGGAGGCGAGTCCAGCTAAGAATGAAGTTGGCTTTAGTGGTCAACATAGAACTGATTGGCATTCACAAATAGATCATGCATCCAAGTACATACAATACAAATCCTAGGTGTGGTACGGAAAGGTGGAACAAACGAACTTCTCTGAAAGTATCTCATGCAGAACTCTTCAAAAAGTGGTTTTTATTACTGCCAATCGGGGGATCTACGCGGATAACTGATTTTCCACGGCTTGAGTTAAATTTCGGGATTCAAATTTGGCACTCGAACTGCCTACCGGGAAATCATAGGTCGGTTAAAAAAAAGATAGTATATAGTATATGTTGTATTCTGTGCTTGCAGTGTTAGACTTAAACTCGCAGTTCTGTGTTTCGGGAGGAGGGAGTTCAACCGAACCGAGGTAAAATCGATCTAGACAAAACGGAACTGAACTCACTAGGGACGGTCAATCTACAGAGGTCTACTAGATATAAAAGCTTGGTTATTCTAAATCAAATACTCTAGAGATGCTAAACAGTGATAAGGAGCTGTCCATTTATTACGATCATCTCGTTAATAAGATTCTGGTATGAGCTTGAACCCATGATTACATAGGGGTGGCCAGAATGTGACTACGTAATACATGAACAGCTACTAGAGAGTGTTGTGTGGGCTGTGTTTGTGGTGACAGAGATAGAGTCTGAGTGATCGAGCGAAACTATTGTTGTCTTTTTCTGTGTGACGTTGTGGTTGGTGTCGTAATGTGAGGTTAAGAAAGATTGTTGGTTTGAGTTGAGTAACGAAATCGAAATGTTTCAACAAATGCTTCATAATGTAATGTTAATTTGTAATTTGTATTCTTGATTTTTGGTTTTTGTTTTTGGTTTTGTAACGAATGAAAAATTTGCTGTTGGTGCATCACCTGCCATTATAATAATTTTTCCATCGTCTGAAAAGAATTGATCTAGCTTAAAGATATCTGATAATGATTGATAGAGTTTAAATTTAGTTTGGTATTAGTTTTGCAGTTTTTCATGAGTCGACATTGGTTTGTAGATATCATATATTGGGCATAGACGAGAAGTTTTCGAGTGTAAGAGAGACAGACAGTTTCGTACGCGCGGAATAGGGTGCGAGCGAGCGAGCGAAAGAGAGAGACAGCGTTAGTAATGTTATTTTTTTTTTTCGTTTGTACAGGCAGACGCGCAGTATATGTTAGAGATAGAGAGAGAGAAACAGATATACATATTTATGTAGAGAGAGATAGCAAGATAGACAAATAGTTATGGTTGAAACAGATAGATACAGGTGATGGGATGATGGAATGCTTCCTCACGGATGATCTTTTAGATGGCTGTTAATTCATACTTCTGGGATCGGTTTAGTCTGGGGATTGTTTAGCTTGGGGTCAAGTAAGAAGTTTACAAGGCATAGCAGTGCAGGTTTCTAGTTGTAGGTTGTAACAAAGTTCAGTTTGCACTTAAACGTGGGTTTATAGGCTAGGTTGGGCTGTTTATAAGGACGCTCGACGGACAGGCCGTCACTCCATACCATCCGCCCGCATTATGTATTATATTATATATGTATGGTCCATTCTGAAGTACTGTCTACAATTAGCTACGTTTTTGTGACGTTTCACTGCTTTACTGTTACGGTGGGAACTTTATATTTATATTTATAGGTGGGTTTTTGTGGGTTTTGCGGGATAGAAACTGGGCGGGTCTTTACAGACAGTTTATATGTTACAACCGGGATTCATTTCGGGGGCTTCACATAAGGTAATGGGTTTCGGAACGTTCGGGATGTACCTGCGAATCCTCCTAGGGGTCCCAGCGGTATCGGTAGCGGCGCCATCGAGAGGGAAACGTCTCGATCGCGGGTCTTCTCCTTGTCCGACTCGGGTGGGGACTTGCGGGAGGACTTCTCCTCCTCGATGATGTCCTCAATGGGAACCTGAAACAACATTCAATTCAGGATATAGATCCGGCGGGTGAGAGTATGACCTACATCTGGCGGCCGGACAGGATTCAGGGGAGCCATGAACTGAACCAGCTTAGTGGAGAGCTGGTGCCACATGATCGAGGCCTCGCAGTAAGCACACTCCGCCACCTGGAAAGAGTTAAATAATTATTTAAAATATGTATACTAATATTTATTAATAATGCAGGCCACCTTCAGAGCACAGACATGGCTGCTGAGACCCACACGAGCCGCCGTCACCATGCACTTGATCAGCCGCGAGACGTTCTCGCAGACGCTCGTGTGGATGCCCATGTGCTGCTCCACGTCCTGCAGCTCCATCTGCTTCAGCAGGATGTCCAGCATGAGGATGCAGCAGGTGAGGTTGTGCTCGGCGTCCGTGGAGAACTCCGTGTGGCGATTGGTAGGTGCCTCGTCATCCGAAATGGCAGACGTGTTCCCAGAGTCATCCTCCACAACAGGAGCTGTGGAAAAGGGGAATCTATTAGTTGACTCTTTACTTTATATCTCCATGGGCTGGCTCACAAATGGAGCTGCGCCTGGGGGGATTGGCCATGTCCGCCTTGGTCTCCTTGCTCTCCTTGCAGGGAGTCTTGGGGGCCTTGGCCTGGGCCTGTGCCTGGGACTGGGCATCCTTCTCGCGCATCAACTCGTGCTGGATGCCGTACTTCATGATGCGCACCCCGTCCCCGAACATGGCGAAGAGCTGGACCAAGGGGATGAGGATCTCCAGCTTGGTGAGGATCTGCAGCCAGTGGAGAGCCTGCTGCTGCACCTTGGCCGTGGTCTTCTCGAACCGAATGGCCACAAAGTTGTACATGGTCTTGGCGTCGAAGCCCAGCGGCGACATCTCCGGATCAAGGATCTTGCTCAGGACGATCTTCAGCTCGTTGAGCTCCTTCTCGGCCACGTCGTTGGTGATGGCTTCCATCCAGTGCGGCATGACGTAGTCCCAGATCTCGGAGGTGATCACCTCGTACGGCACCAGGCAGATCAGCCGCTGGAGCCCCTCCTTCAGGTGGCTGGTCCGCGAGGCCAAGGTCTCCCAGTGGCCGCCGACGCGGGCGTACTCGGGGGGATGGGGCAGCAGGCAGGAGATGAAGACGTTGTAGTGGATGCGACAGATGTCCTTAAGCCAGTTGCACACGTGGTCCACCTTTAGCTTCTCAATGGTACTTTCCACCTGACCGGCAGCTGAATGGAGTCATTAGATGGCGCCCACTTGAGGGATCGACTTGGTTTGGTTACTCACCATCGTACGAATAGGCGGTGACATGGAACCAGTGGAAGAGCATGCTCAGGATCCTGCCCAGCACCTCGACGGGGGTGTCGGCGGTGGGCGTGCAACGGCCCACCAGCAGCCAGATGCCATAGCGGCCCAACCGCTGCCGTTCCTCGAGGGAAATGTTGTCGGCGGTGAGCGCGGAGCCGTTCTTCTTGGAATCGGAGGACGATGACTCCTTGCCCGGCTCGAAGTTCAGCGGCTTAGCCTCGCGCAGCAGACTCACCACCGACTCGACCATGTGCATCTGCATCTCGGGATCCATCTGCCACGCGGGCTGCAGGCTGCGGTGCACCACGTGGTCGCCGCCACGGCGGGAGTTGTGCCTGTTGCTGTGGCACTGGCTGCAGTATCGGATGGGATGGTTGCCGTTGAAGCTGGCACACTCCGTGGAGAAGCAGATGGAGAAGGCGGACTTCTCGTTCGACCGACAGTTCTTGTTCTCGCACACCATCGACACCTGCTGCATGGGGTGCAGGATGTCGCCGAACTCCAGGCTGCCGTGCTCCCGGTGGATCTCATTGGCGCACTCGATGCACAGGTAGAGCGGCGGCGGGCAGTCCGGCGCGTAGGTGATGCTGATGCTGTGGTCGTAGCACACCTTGGCTGCCTCCGCGTTCCCGGCGTTCGGGCAGTGCTCCCGCTGGCAGGTGAAGGGCACCAGGTCGTCTGTAGGGGTGTTACATGAGAATTAGTATTGCAAAAAGGAGCCTGGATGGCACAAACAAAATAACTATAACACATATTTATATTTTTAATGCGTGAACTAAGTTGAAATCTATAAAGAGATGTTAGTTTTTATGCCTGAAGAGTTATACTTATATGCTTTTATTAGAGGTGTTTACTCACTGGTTAGTTTGGACAGCAGGACCTTGCGATCGAAGAGATTGGCATCGAAGGCGGGCCAGTAGTAGAAGAGCAGCTTGGCGGCCGAGGATCGGGAGACGGCGGTGCCGTAGGCCACCACGCAGAGGATGTCCTTGACCACGTTGTGTTTGAGGGTCATCAGGCACTCCAGGAGCTGACAGTGGTGGGCCGGGTTGTTGGAGTACTGCAGCACCATCATGATCACCGAGGACACGGACTGGCAGGCCTGGCACTCCTGCTCATCGGAGCTGCGACGAGCTAGAGATCAGAGGTAGGTTTGTAAGAAAATGTCGGTTAATACCTAAAAATCTTCAAAAATAAATAAACCCATATCTCGCTTTACGGCCTAGATACGTTCAACGAAACTTGGCCGCAAAACGAAACATTTTAGGCTATAAATCAAAGGGCTGTTCTAGCGAAATGCAGTTTAAAGAGTGTGATCTTTCCGAAGGATCCCAGATAAGAATATATATCTTAGGTACGAATACTTACTGATAGTAAAGGGCAAGATATAGTAGCATAGAGCGTTGACAATGTCTTGGTGCAAAGCCGGCGGTAGAACAGATATAGTAGAGCTGACCAGGTAGGGTAGGTTATCAATTAGATCCTTGTCGAGAAAGGGTAGGATGCAGCTTAGGCATTGCAAGAGGGCCTTTCCAAAAACTACAAGAATAAGTCGGCTTAAAATAGGAAAGATACTGAATAATAGTGGGGTATCTAACCGATTTGTCCGTACTGGATGCAAGGTGCCACATCAATGAGCATAGTAAGAGCGTTGTAAAGATTGCCATATTCGAGATTGGGATAGGCAGACATGCGAGTGGGATCTTCGAGGGGATCGCGTATAAGCTCGTGCGGCGAGGTGCGCACATCTTTAAGGACAGCTGTAGGTACATTACTTGGTTAAGTTTCAGCTCAATAAAATAATATAATATAAACTTATACAATAGTGTGTTAGTATCCACTTACTTAGTAGAGTTTGAGAAAAGTATTTGATATTGTTGGCAATATCTACGCCAGAGGGCGCGGGTAAGACGTTGTGCAATAGACGTACATGGTATTCATGAAGGGCTCTCAATTTTGCCTGAACTGTAAGAGAAAAACACCAACTTGAGCTCACAGAAAAGTTGAGACTTCTGAGGACCACTCACAGGCGGCAGCACGAGTGCCCATGTTGATGAGTTGCACCTTAAAGCTGCCAGTCATTATATCAGACAAATCCTTCGCATTGCCGAAACTGCTGCCGAGGGACTTCGCATTCTGCAAATTAATAATATTCGTATAGTTCTTAAAAGTTTAAACTAAGAATGACGTAATACAGTCCCTGGAAAAGGCTGCTGAGAAAAGAATTCTTCAAAACACGCTAAACTTCATAAATAACTTGAAAGTTTCATATATCTTGTAAGCTTAGGGAGCTAAGGATAATATTTTAAGTAAATTTACCTCGAAATTTGTTAGTTTCTTCAAAAGATTTGCAATTTTTTACGGGTTATCCAGCAAGCCACGTCCACGAAGAAAAATCTCTATAACTAAACTGAGTTTATGGTGTGTATCTGTGCAAAAGTTCAGCTATCTGCTGGTTGCCTTCTGACCCCACCCGCACTTGCTGACTTATTTATAACGATTTTAGATAGCTTTTAAGAGCGGTTTTTAGCTTAGCAGAGTCTAAACTCATTACTGTGTTCAAATATCTTGGTTTTGTGTTAAATCTCTTAATAAGTGTGTGGGAATCTGCGGAAATTAAAGTTGGGGTTGGGCACTTGACCCACTTTCACCACCCACCCTGGGCAGCAGCTTCGGAGAACAGCTGCTCCGAAGTAGGACATGCGCATATCGCGTGTTTATCCCACATTTTCCACACTTACCGGCGGTTTTCCAACAAGTGTTTGTTTTCCTCTGACCAACGTAAATATTTACCATCTCAACCTGTTCCGGAGTTTGCGCAGATTGTGCTCGGTGTTTGTAAACAGAGCTCAGCTGATTATTCTGGAAACTCGCATGCAACTGGTATCTCTCGAAGAATGTCCCTGGTTTTAAAGGTATAAACTTTCTTCAATATATATATATATATAGCCTCAACTAGACGAAATGTTGGCATACCCTAAACACAGGGCTTGTTCATCTTTGCAAGCTATTTTATATAGTTATACGATATTAAATTGGAAATGTTCTACTTACTGTTCTCATGATGAAGATATGCAAAGAAGAGTACCCATATTATAATATATTTATTAATTTAAAAGAGTTCACATTTATCTAAATTATTAGCATGTTGGTTCAAAGATAAATTACCAGGTTCCGATGTCTGCTGTTTTTTCTGAGTAAAATATTAATAATGTTATTCTTATTTAAATACTTTGTGAGACTATTTTAAGGTACTTTATATTTATTGTTCTCTCTTTTGTAAACAAGGGCTAGTTAATCTTCCTTTCATTTCCTATATAAACAAATAATGAAGTAAATAAATAAAGCCCCAAATTAAATAAATCTCTGCTTCTCTTTCAAGGAGTCCTTTTCACAATTAAACACTCATTACAGCATTTAGCAGATTTGGGGGTGTCTCACTTTAGGGCTTCGCAGGAAAGTGAAAACCTCGAGGACTCCTAGGGGTTGTGGAGTACTTAGTCTGGCTTATGCGGAACCTTTTAACCCCCCGGCTGGTAACTCAGAACACCAAACTCGTTCGGGAAATCGGAGCCCCGGTGTCGATATTTTAACAACCGATTTAACTGAACTCTGTGACCCCACAGACGGCCAAGAACGGATTGGCTTACTGGCCAGGATGAGTGTGTTTATTTGGAGAGAAGCTTGCAATTAAAATTTTCGGAATTAATGCGAATATGTGCATGGGGTTGGAGAGCCTTGACTTAGTCTGTAGGCAATGGACTGTTGGGAACTGGTTCGGCAATGTCCTTTGGATACAGGCTGGAATATTCGGGAGCTGGCAGCTCATCCTGCGGCTCAGCGATGGCGGGAAGAAGACTGGACTCCAGTGCGCTTAGACTCAGCTCTCCGGACATATTCCTTGGGATTGGACTGCTCTTCTTGGGCTTCTTGGGCCTTATGGGCTCTGGCTCCGGGGCGGCCTGCGGTTGAGGCTCCTCACTTGACTCGAGATGTGGTTGTGGCAAGTCGATGGTCCGTTCAACCTGGATATCCGGATAGTTCGGGGCCAACTGCAGATGAGGCACCTCCTCCGCCGACTCATTACCGGCACTCCGTCGGTTCTTCTGGCGCTGAAACAACCGCTTCCAGTAGAGCGATATGGCAGGCTTGGCGTTGGCCAATGGTATGTCCTGCGAGGTCGACTGCTCTTGGCCATCTGCAAAGGACAATGTTCGGGTAATCAGTATTGAAATATACAGGATATGAGATAGTTTCTACTCGGTATAAGATAAGTCAGTAATAGTTATTACAAAGCGATGCCTAGCATCCTCCTAATGTGCACTAAGGAAGGTAATAAATAAGGCGAAGTAAAGCCTTACCCTTGTTAGACCTCACATTCTTCCGAGAAAAGATCCTACTCAAGGTGTTGGACTTGCGGAGCTTCTTGTTGCCCTCATCGGGGGATGTCTCGCTAGCATCTTCCGCGATGTCCATCATGAGCGGCTTCTTGCTTATCTTAAAGAAGCGCTTCACCGAACTGGTCCTGGACACGTGGGCTTGCTCGGAGTCAGCCAGTGGCAGGACCCCCGGATGGTTGGGCGACACATCCCGCAGATTGGCCATGTTGCTCCACTAAGCCCAATAGAGTTTGTAGGGTTTTTTTGAGGTTTAAATTTTTATATACATAAATGCCGGGTGATGCTTAAAAAAGTTATGGACGTGTGTTGTCAGCAAGTCCACAGCCTACTTGGAGGCAATTTTCTATAAATTTATTATTTCGACAAATGAGAGAGAATGGATGGAGAATCTCTAGGATTTCTTTCAAAGAAAACATAGTTAAAGTCATAAACCTTAAGGTCTTTAGTTCACATAATTGCCATAATTGTGTGTGCCTTTTTCTGTGTGTGTGTGTGTGTTGTGGGGCAATTTGGCGACGCTCTGTAAACATGTGTTAACAGCGACATCGAAACTGGTTTCAATTGATACGATTCTGACTTCACTGGCCCCCGCTCCCTCGCTCTAACTCTTCCTCTGCCACCGAACTGTTTCCTCGCTCAGGACAAAGCCAATCGAAGCCTGGAGTCCCAGAAAAAACTGAAAAACCGAAGCCAAAGGCAATTCATTCAATATGTGCACACAGCACAATACCCCTTGTTATGCTGCTGCTGTCCATTGTTTCAAATGTTCGATATCCGCTGTCCGCTGTCCGTTGTCCGTTGGCCGTTGTCCGTTGCCCGGTTGTCCAGTAGTCCGGCAGCGTTCCGTTCCTGAGCTCGGGGCCCACCAACAAAGTGCTTTTGAAAATCAATTGAGGAACTGGTAGCGATTCCTGCTGTCGACACTGCGCCATCTCCCAGTCCTCCGGCTCCGTGGAGTCCGTTAATTTATGTAGTTATGTGTTGCCCCCGTTGCCAGGACTCCCGAAACAATGCACAATTGCTGCGCCGGTTTCCAGCACGGCGGCTTTGTCCGGCCAAGGTGTTGAAATTGTAAAGATATTCACAGAAATTATCTTTAAAAATTGCTGGGATTGTGTTTAAGTTAACTATAGAATAGCAATTTACATGTAGACATGCTGGGAGTTCCAAAAAGATAACTTAAAAAGTGATTAGCGAAAGACAGAGAGGCATTTTTAGTACTTGTCAGTTTAATTCGGTACAAAAATTTAACAAATTAAAATCAGAAATTATAGATAGCCTTTTTAAATGTATTTCAAAATGCTATACAATATTAAGTTATTATTGTCGAATGAGTAGCGTTTTAATTCAAACCCCACAAACCCCTTTAAATAAATCCTTCTTCTGTTCCCCCACTAGTAAGTATTATTCAGAAAAAGCTAATGGCAAGTCTCTCCCTGTCGCGGCTTACAAGGGAACATCAATAAATCATCGGCAATAAAACCATAAGGGAAATGAACAAGGATATGGCAAGGGCAATCCTTTTGCCAGCCAACAGCTCCTGCCTCACTCCTGCGAAAAGTGTGAAAACTGTTAACGTCAACGGGGAGTTGTCTCCGCCAGTCATTATTCTCGCCCAGCTGCGTGGGGTGGGCGCCACATAATGGCCAAAACGGAAATGCTGTTTGCAGCCAATTCATGGCCAACACACAACATAAACACCCCCTGTAGGCCGACACACACACACGCAGAGTGGTGGTGGGGCAATGGGAACAATGGCATCGGCGGAACCAGCAGAAGCTGCAACTCCAGACCGCAAAATGTGTTGCCACAACCCTCGGGGCAGTGAATCAGGAGCAGGGTCTGCCACTGGAGCTGGAGCTGGAGCTGGAGATGGAGCTGGAGATGGAGCTGGAGATGGAGCTGGAGATGGAGCTGGAGATGGAGCTGGAGTCGGAAGCTGGAGTCGGGAGCTGCAGAGTCATAAGTCGGTCTGGCAGACAAATCTTCGGAGCAACTGCATTCATTCATTGGTAATAACAATCAAACTGCCGTTGGCAGAATCACTACACGGAACCAAAATAAGGTATAGCTTGTAGTTTAAAATGTTTAATAATTAAAAGGCTATTTATATAAAATATTTATATACTTTTGACATTGAAAATGAATGGAAATCTATCCATTTTTCCTATACTTTCTTTGCTAGTTATATATAATAGTTCTTTGTAGTTATAGGTTTGGAAAAGGAGTCTATGGAAGATGCCCGGATATGATATACTGTATTAAAAATTGTATTAACTAGAGTTTTCTTTAAAGCCTTAAATCATTACTATCCTTATTGTTTTGTTCCGATTTTTTGTTTTGTTTAATGAATACATTGTCTCTGATTTAAAAGATTAACAAAGAAAGATATATAAGGTATAAGAAATGGTATCTTGTTACCGTATTTTCTTCGTATATTTATTTTAGATCTTTTGGTAATTTTAATTTAATGTTTTCAATTTTTAATATAAGTGTGACTTTGTTGTTTTTTTCTCGCACTTACGTAAAACCCTTTGGTTACTCTAATAAATGATATCTTCAATATAGTGTCAAGACCGTGTAAGTCCTATCTCTTATCTTAACACAATACACCTTGGGTATATATGTACTATATATTTTTATTAAACCATCGATAAGTCTCTAGTTTTTTATTTCCTGTGTACCAGTCCTTTTCATCTCTTGTCGCGCAATTGCAATGCCATTCAACTTGTTTGCCGACAATAGCAGCTCGCAGCAGCAACAGCAACAGCAACAGCAACAGCAACAGCAACAGAAAGAGCAACAGCAACAGCAACAGCAGCAGCAACAGCAACAGCAATGTGCAAGGGCAACCGCAAACAAGTCCCTGCTGTTGACTTTAATATTTCGGTCTTCGTTTATTACAATCCCCCTCCGGAGAATCGTCATAGATACCGGGAAATATGGGCTCTATGTGGGAAAGGTAAACCTTAACCAGTCACTCTGGGGAATCCGATAAAGCGGTCATAAATCGTAGAGCTCTCTCCCCTCTCAAGTTCAATTTGGCACTGCCGTTCGGCTTTATAGATTTACAATATTTACATAGTGGCCGCAGATAACTGATAACTCTGCGATAAAGAGTTCAATCGCATCGGTTTATTGGTCTCTCCGCTTTGAGTAAATAGTATTGTGTAATGATAATAATAATCCAAGCCTGAGCGAGGTTGAGTGTGCGCTGTGTGCTATCATTGATTAAATAGTTTTTCTTTTACGATTTCTCACTTTCACTTTTCACCGAACCCCAGATAGCTGTGAGTGCAGTAACTCTGCCACATGGCCATAATCTGGTCCTTAGGCGGGAGATTCTTCCACCAATAAGTCACAACATGGCCGAGGCTCCATAAATCGCAACTGCTGCAGGCGCCACTCCTCTCGCCGAATATCGGCCAGATATCGACTGATGGCTATCAAAGGCGCCAGCCTCGACCAACCAGAATGTCAACAGTTTAATAAATAAAATCAGTCGTCTTGGCCAGATGGGTTGCCAACTTGCCCCGGGCAGGCGCGCGACTGCAATTAAAAGCAAAAAAGGCCTCCAAAAGGGGCAAGTTGAGGCACAGATCGACGCGGATCTCTTTCATGAGCACAGGGAGAATTCCTATTTAACTTAGGTTCACTGTTGAAGAGGTTTTTTAGAACAAATCAAACATAATATCTGAAAATGGTGAGTATTTTTATTAATATGGATTAACTAGAAGATTAATAAAGAGACTTAAAGCTCCGAAGAAAGTATTTACGATTGTACTTAACCCTACAACTACTCTTAGATCTTATAAAAAGTTTGGTGAGTTTTTTTAGATTAAAAGGAATAGAAAAGGAATTTGGAGGACTAATAAGTTTCTAGTATTTCCATAATTCTGGGTATCAAAGCATCCACCAAATGGGTTTTTATATTCTCCAAAATAGAGGACAAAAATATATTAAAAAATATTGTTTAAGCAATGTATATTATTCTTTGCTTGAGGATATTAATACAAGAATATTAGAGTTATATTTCTGTGGATTTTAAGACTGTTTTATAGAGAGTTTTCCCATGTTTAGAGTCCAAAAAGTCGCTGATTATTTCTCTCTGTGCGACATTGGCTTTGATGCTGCTGATTCTGTCTCCGCTGTCGTCGTGTGCGACAGGAGCTGATTGTCCCTGGTCGCAGATCGGAATCAACAGCGGAATCGAAATCAGCGTCGACACATGCGATATTTGAGTCTCGACTGAGAATTATGATCGATTTATTATGCGACAAAGAACGACGGCAACACAAGCGGCAGCGGCAGTGGCAGCGGCAACAGCGACATGGCCAAGTGGCTGCGACAGGTTTTGGCTCCGTCTTCGGGTTCTTGGCTCACAGAATATGCGCAAGACATTGATTTTCGCCAAGTAATGAGGCAACTCATTAATCATTTTTTCGTTGCGCATTGGCTGGGGGATTATGTTGCCGCTGCCGCTGCCGTGGCTGTGGCTGTTGTGGCGCATTGGCAACAGTTGCTGCCCCTGACGGAATGCTGGCAACATGTTGAGCTTGCAGCTGCAGCATCCTGGCTGGCCGGCTGGCTGACTGCCTGGCCTGCCGTCTCCTCTTGTTCTCTGCCTGATTTTGTTAACCTTTTGACCATTTCAAGTTATTTTTGTATGCTTTACTGCCAATTTGGTGGTCATTGGCCATTCACTTGACTTGCGCCTGTTGCCTGTTGCCTGCTGCCTGTTGCCTGTTGCCTGCTGCCTGTCCGTTGTCTGTTGGCTGTCTGTAGCTGTAGCTGTAGCTCTTGGCACACAACGCACCATGTCTAACAGTTTGGCCGATTGCCCTGTCCCGTCTCGCAACCGTCCACTTCCTCCTCCTGTCCCTGATGTCCCTGCTGCCTTGATATTGCTCTTGAGCTTGCTCATGTTGCCGCTGTTGTTGCTGTTGCTGCTGATGTTGCTGCGGCTGCGGCTGCGGCTGCTGCTGCTGTGCCTGTGACTGTGACTGTTGTTGTTGCTGTCATGCGTCGCCATCGTCTTGGTCGCGGTCATCTCCTGGGCTGAGGTGATGCTCATCCGCTGACTGATACGGTCTGCTGGATACACTGGATGCACTACACCTGCACTACACCTGTGAACTAGCAACTGGATAAGATCCGTTTCAGAGTCAGATATTTCTCAACCTAAGTTCTTAGTATATTTTTTGAGAACGTTTTATTTTAAAAAGGAAGTAAAGTCCCACATTTATATTAGTTTTTTCTTTAAAAATTACTATAAAATGTATAAGAAAACTTATACAAGCGAGGTATGGGTGTAGGTATTTACCTATAAATATGTAAATATTTATTTAAATTGGTAAGTTTCAATTTTATTATTGGAATATAGTTTTATAGAACAAACAGAGTAAGTATTTAAAGGGTAAGTAAGTATTTCTAAACTAAATGTTACATGGTTTAAAATGTTAAAGCTTTTCTTGGCTAAAAGTCTCAACCAAAAAAGACAAAGTGTAGAGGATTGGCCTGGGTGGAGTCATCGCCACTTACCTGCACTTGTCGCACGCAGTTGGCCAAGTTTGTAAGTGCCTGTCGTTGCGGTCGTTTGGGGGCCATTAGCCTTCGCCTTCGGCCGAGTCTCCGTTTTCGGGTTAGCTGCACGCACAAATGCCGAAATTCTGGCAAATTTCTTCATTCCGGCGAACGAACTTTCGGCTCGCAGTTGTTGGCCATTATTTATAGTTTTTGATGTATTCAATTTATTATGCAGATGGTTAGAAAGTTGCTAAATACTTGATGTACGACTCTAACATATTGGAGGCAATATTTCTCCGGCGAGCGGAGGAAGTTCGAGGGTAAGGCAGCCAGATGCAGATGAGTTTATTAGTCATGCATGAGTTTTCGGGACCCCCAGAAGGAATTATTCAATTATCAGGAGGAGATTTACGATTTTCTCACGATCAGCGATCACTCGCTGATTTATGGCGCTGAAGAATCTGCAGAGGAACTTCGCCTGCATTATTGCAAATCGATCCGTTCGCTATCAAAGTGCGCTTAAAGTTCATCACACTTCTGAGGGCAATTAATTACTTATAGTTGGTAAAAACTCACCCACAGAGCGAAGCCAGAAGCCAGAAGCCAGTAATTAAACACAATCGAGCCAGACAACTTAATTTTGAAGGTTGGCCGAATCGAGCGATCAGCATGCAATTCTCCATGCAATAAAGTTTAAAGGCCAGCCGAAAAAAAATCGCAGAGCGGAGCGGGAAAAACATTTTCTAATTTATTAATATGTTTAAGGGGGAAAAAATCTATTTGGCCAACAAGCCAGCCGCCTGACAGCTAACATAGATCGCCGCGGTCGGCGGGGACCATTAGAAAGCGATTAGATAGCGATATAGATGCAGATACAGATACGGATACTCGCTCGATGTCCGATCGACATATGTAACCCACGAGCGGCGGCCAAGACAATGTCTGCCCGCCGCTGCAGTCGAACAATGGCAGCTAAACATGGCAAGTTAACAGTTTAATTTACCAAAAGACATACAAAAAATGCCGCTACAAGCCACTACGCGGATGCTTAATGCATCCGCCAGATACGTAACATAGAAAACTGAACTAAAAAAGTGGATTACTGAATAAAATACCGCTCTCAATCTCGGGACCAAACAAAAGCCAGAAAAAAGGCCCTCTGCAGCTATCGCTCATTATGGAGCTTGATCAATGGCCGGAGTGTGTGAGACTGCCGAAAAAAGGAGTCCAGGCACAAGATAAACGCACTCTGGAGTCCCCGAAAACAAAGGCTCCAGGTCAGGCCAACAAGTGTTGCGGGCTCGCAGGAATATGGGTAAGGCCTAAAAGGCAACGGCCACGGCGGAACGGTAACAATCTGGCCAGGAGCTGCAATAGCTTCCGCCTGGCACCCTTTTTCGGGTCTAATTTTGCATGCCCGGCTCTGAAAAACTCAGCACATGCAAAATAATCAGAGACCCAAGGCTAAATGACCGTTGAAGATTAGCCTTATATATCGGCAGTGGCCAAGGAGCACTGCCAGAAGCGCTACCTTAAGTTTTAAATCTTATTTTTGAACGCTCTGTAATTAGCCTGAATTGTCTTCAATAAAGTTTAATAGCCGGGGAATTACTTGAATCGGATTAAGCGCTTTTTATTTAGTCCTGTTTAAATTATTTATCAGTTATTTCTTGGGTACATGAAGTTATTAAATATCAAATGATATAATTATAATATTGACATTATTTTATTTAAACGCCTAAAAGCTTAAAATATAGTAAAACAAAAAAACACATTTAAAAAACGTACCATAATATATGTACCCCTTGAGGTATCGTGCTGAGCCTCCTGTGCCGAGTCTTGATGCATTTCGTTATGTTAATAAAACATTTAATTAACGCTCCTCTTTAAATTATTTTATTATTTTTATTTATTAGTTACATAAAGTTATTAAATATCAAATGATATAATTTTTTTTTTATGGACCTACCCTATTTATACAAAAAATTTTTTTAAACGCTCAAAAGCTTAAAATATTGTAAAATAAAAAACACATTTAAAAAACGTTCCATAATATATGTACCCCTTGAGGTATCGTGCTGGGCCTCCTGTGCCGAACCTTGATGCATTTCGTTATGTTAATAAAACATTTAATTAACGCTCCATTTAAGGCCATCGTCCCAAACGAAAGCCGCCTCCTGGCCTCCATTCCCGCCCTCCGTATCCGCATCCGACTCCACATCCTCGTTCACATCTCCATTTTGGTGCGTGCAGCGTATCTGAAGACGGGAAGGGCATAAAAAATAGCCGACACAGCTGCGGTTTAGGCGGCATTATGGCTAAGGCCGCAAAAAATGCGGTAACCGCAAATGTTTTGGCGTAATTTGTGGTGTTTTTGCATAAATGCTTCGATTTGGATTCGATATGCTACAGATGCAGATTCCGGCTTAGATATAATTTTGAGGTACACTTTCAGTGCTCTTGGCCTTTTGCTTTTTGCTCCAGCGCCCAATGACACTGAAATTAAAAGGTTTCTTGTGACTGAAGCAAAAAACTGATGCCGTATCGGTTGAGTTGACTAATAGCAGGTTGTTCTTGAAAGTTTTTGTTAGGTTTTCGACCTTAAGTTGCCATGGGAATGGTTCTGTAAAGCTAAGAGAGATCTCTTTTAAAAATCAAGATACTAAGGTACAAGTTCTTGTTTTTATTAGAAATATTTATGAGTACTTAATATTGATTTCATCATTAGCTCAATTTAAATTTCCTTCAACTTAATATAAAATATATGAGATCCTTAAGTTCCCCCATCGCCGCCCAATCCTAAGTAGTTTTCTATGTCACATTACCCTCCCGTTTTGGGTGGCTCTATAACCATTTTCCATATTCATACGTTAAGACCATACGCATAGTTCTAACTGTCAGGCGGAACAATGATTACTTGCAAGCCGAAAACTGGCTCCACAGCTCTCCCAGCCTCAGAAAAATACCCGAAGTCGAATGAGTAAAAAAGGAAACATTTTGGCTTCACCGTTAGTCGGCTATAACCCATCAATTATATTGTAATGATGTCTGGCTGCTGCTTCGGCTGCTGCAGTCGCATCTTCAGAAATCATGGGCAGGAATGGCAACTTGGCAACGTGCTCATTATCAACGTCATCGTTGGCCAGCCATTGGGACGAGGGGCATTAGAATGTGGCCAAGAGTCCCAGTCCCAGAGCATTCGGATTCGGAAAGGAAAACTACTTGTAGCGCTGATGAGAATCGCGTTTGCCAAATCCACGCAGCTTCCAGCTCGCCGACACTCGCTCGCTGCACTCGGAAAAAAGTATCTTTGAGGTACAAACAAATGCTTGTAAAATGATGTAATAATTATAGAAATGATAAATGATAATAGAGATAATAGAGTTTCTGTTTTCGAGTGGTCTCATAGGCATAAACTTGGTAATCTGGTTTTAGGAATACTATTCTCAGTTTATAAAAAATTTCAACTATTTTCGTAGACTTTATTTGATTTTGGTTTTGAAACTCGCCTCTTTTTAGTTAATTTTTAGAAATTTCAAACATTGTAAGGCTAAAATTAGTTTAACTTATTAAACTTTACATTGAGAAACTGGCCCTAAGTCAGTTATTGATATATTCTTACCTTCTCTGGGGTAAGGACTCCTTAACTTTTATAGTGTACTCCTAGGAACTTTTTGCCGCTGCAGCATTTGCATTCGAGTGTCCACTAAACGTCAATTAAGTGGGCTTTGGCCACTACTCGCGATGGCCAGGCAGTTTGATTTGGTCGCCACTCCGCCTGCTCTTGACCCTTTCCGCTCCCCTTTTCCAGAGGCTTCCTGCGCTCCAACTGCGATTTTCACTTTGGCCCGAACAAATGCATAACATAACATAAGGCGAGGTAATAGCTATAACCATATTGTGTGCCCAAGGACCGGGAGGAGACTGCTGGAGGAGATGCTGTCTGCCCCATCGCCGTTATCACCATCTGCATGTGTGAGCGTGGTCCGGCGGCTCCTCCAGTGGCTCCTCCAGCGGCTTTCCCAGTGCATCCGATGGTGTGCTGATGTGGTGGATGTGGTGGATGTGGTGGATGCGGTGGCGGCTCCCTTTGTCATTTCGCCGTGACGCATGCGTAACGTTCGATTTGATTCAATTAATGGACGCGAATGGCCTGTACGTGTGGTTGGATTGGGCTGGGCTCTATTCTGTTTGGTTTTAGATTCGGTATGGGTTTTGGCCGTGGCCCGTTTGTGGTCCAGGCAGACTGCGAGGCGGACTGATGGCTGGATACGTGGCTGAGTATATTAATACGGAGATGTAGCAGAAGCTGGAGTGCTTGGCAAACATATAAAGTACAGGTGAAGCCGGCTCGGCAAGTGGAGCCATTCGGAGAAGAGGCTTAAGCCACTACTAGGGTCTGCTTCACAAGTATTTGTTTACAATAAAAATGTATTACTGTAATCCTACTACCTACTACTACCTACTGCTATATAAAGGGGAACACATTTGGTTAAATGGTTGTATTATTTGTTTCCTTTAATGCATTTCTTAACTATCGAACTAACTATATCAGAGGTGGCCGGGCCATACCTTGACAGGTTAGAATATCATTTAGTTTTTGGCCAAACTATACTCTCAAGAAGCACTAAAAAATATTCGAATTTAATACCCTAATTTTTTGGACAAGTCAGAGTTAAAAATAACGATAACTAAGCCAAAACAGCCTTAATTTCAATTCGGAAAGCTTTTCCATGTTAGTTTTTAGTTGGTTAATTAATCTGCATATTGAGTTTAGAAATTAAAAGAAATAAATTTTTAGTCAATTTTTGATAATTTTAATGATGTAACCCCTTATAAAATTTTGAAAAATCGGCCAAATTTTTTAATCTCATTTTTTTCAAATATTTAATATTTAAATAATTAAGATTTTAACGGCGATTAGGAATATAAATGACATTTGACTGACATTCCATTTTTGGCCAAATTATGCTCTCCAGAAGACCTCAAGAATGCAAATATTTGGGTCCTTAAATTGGCATTTTTATATCCTAATTTTTGAACAAATCAAACTTAAGAAAAACCATAACTTGACCCAAACAGCCTTAAAAACAGCGGATCGGAATATATATGGCATTTGGCTGTCGTACTTTTTTTTTGCCAAATTATGCCCTCAAAAAGTCCTCAAATATAGGCATTTTTGAGTCGGCAATTTAATACCCTAATTTTTTTGACAAAGCAGACTAAAAAATAACCATAACTAAGTCAAAACTGCATTAATTTCAATTTGGAAAGCATTTCTGTGTTCGTTTTTAGTTGGTTAATTAATCTATATATTTAGTTTGGAAATACAAAAAAATAAATTTGTAGCCAATTTTTGACAATTTTAATGATGTAACCCCTTATCATTTTTTGAAAAATTGGCCAAAATTTTATTTCTAATTTTTTTAGGTATTTTATTGTTAAATAATTGAAATTTTCCCGGTGAATCGAAAAATATACGGCATTTGGCTATCATATCATTGTTGGCCAAAATATGCTCTCCAGAAGACATCAAATATTCGCATTTCTTAATCGGCAATTTAATTCCCTAATTTCTTGGACAAGTCAGACTTAAAAATAACTATCACTAAGCCTAAATAAAATAATTGTACTGGGTATGAAAATCACTAAAAGTGTATAATAATATCATAATATCTTACTACGATTCATTTCGCATTAATCACTTTCCAGTTTATGGGGTCAGAAGCATTCCCCGATTTCGAGACAATATAATACAAAAGCCACAGCACTGCAATAATTGATTGTGCTCGTATGCTAAGTATATGGCGACGCCAGCCCCGATCATGATTAATTGCACTTGCAATTTCGTTTTGAAAACGCTGAGCATCAATCACGAAATTCCAAATACGCCCCCCGGACCAGCCCCAGTCGCTCACTTCGAGTAACCGCTCATAATGACAATCTTTAAGACTAAAATGCATCTTTACCTTTTTTCTGACTGCCTGTCTCATCATATTTCCACATTTAGCACGGTCCCAGCTTTATTTGTCAAGTGCGCAATTACTTATAGTTACTTTGAGCCAACTGTTGGAGGCGCCTACGCCGAGTGGCAGGCGGAGACTCCCAGCTGCCAGTCTCCTACTGACGCCGCTGCCGAGGTGCATAATAATACTAATTTCTGGTGCCGGCAATTAACAATTTTAGCCTTGTTGTGCACGATGCATGTGGCTGCGATTCCAACTCGAGATCCGATGATCATTAAGCCGAGATGCTGCCGATGCCGATGCTGATGCTGATGCACTTAATCGTGTGCATAAAGAGTTGCTAAATGTTTTCGATTTCAGCCTCACTTCGAGTGCTCTCCGATTTTGCAATTAAAACGAATTTATTTTGAAAGATTGAGTACTGCAAATGCGATCTGTGTTGGCAAATATGAGGCATCATCGTTCGCATTTGCATAATCGATTGACGCTGTTGTCATTAGACATTATTAATATTGAAAGTTTTATCATCAGGTGATGGGTTTGATATTCTCGCTAGCTTTTAACTGGATTTCCTGCTAATGAAGTTTAACAAGTCGCCGGAGTGTGTTTCCATGCCACGCTGGTTTTTATGGCCTTTGCTATGGCCCGCAGCACTCAGGCCTTTTAATTTCTCATTTAAAATTAACACAAATTCCCAAAGAGCTTACAGAAATTGCTGGCATAACATTAGCCTGTTACCCACGGCAACTCCACTCACAGCAGCAACAACAGCAGCAACATCACAGCAGCAACATCGCAGCAGCATCACAAGTGCAATCAGAGTAGCGTGACTTTGTCGTTTGATTGTCGCTGCAAAAGTGAAGGTTGAAAAAAGCTCGAAAGGCGACAATTAATGCTCTAATAAAGCCAAGAAAGATGCCACTCGAGCAGCCGTACACGGAACCAAAATGTGTCAATACCCAGGGGAAGGTCACTTGTCCATTTCTAGTCTAGGATCCGAATCGTTTGGCATATGAAATATATCCTTGGGATATTCAAGCTAATTGTTTTAGTAAAAGCATGTTCAGTTAGTACCTCAATTAGCCTAATTTTCTCTCTGTGCATCAGCCGCAATATGCTATGGCTGCAATTCGCAGTTGCAACTGCTACACCTGCCACAGTCGCCGTGTGAAGTTCCGTTAATAATGTTGCTAAAGCGCTCAGATGCGTTGATAAGCGCTTTCGTTTTGACGCTCTATTATGTGGGCGTGGCCGTTGGAAACGCTTCCGACTTTGTGACCATGGGCGATCTGCGCAGGACCAGGCGTGGCCAGTCGCCATCCAGGCCAGGGGGCATGACCATGGAGGGCATTGGCTATCAGTACACGATGCGCTATCAGCCGGGCTTTCACCTGCAGAAGCTGGCCCAGCAGGAGGAGCCCATGCCAACGCCCGCAACACCACCTCCCCAGCCAGAACCCACGGAACCCGAGGAACCGGAGCCCACAATTCCAACACGCACCACATCCGCACCCACAGAGGTATCAAGGATCAGGATGTCTTATAGCATATTCTGAAGATCTACATGTTTGTCTATCCCAGGAACCACCAGCTACGGATTCCATGATGATGATGCCCACCCCGAGTGGGCCGCCAGAAATGCCGCCCAGTCCCAGACCCAGTCCCAAGCCCTCGATGAGGCCTCCAGTGCCGCCCTTGCCGCCGACCAGCACCAAGACCTCCGTTATGCAGCCCCATCAGACCCTCAAGAACCTACTCTTCGGCTCGCCCGTCGAGGCGAATTTGATACTGAAAAAGCCCAATGCCCCGCGCTCCAAGGGCAAGGGCTTCCTCAGCCTGTTCGAGGTGATCAAGTTCCCCAACACGAGATGCCGGGTGTCCATGGGCGACATCCGGAGCATGGAGGGCGTCTGCTATCACGAGTTCGAGTGCAAGAGCCTCGGAGGCATTCCCACCGAGAGCTGTGCCGAGGGCGTGGGCGTCTGCTGTGTGTGTGAGTGAAAGTCCGGGATGGGATCGATTCGGATGAGTCCTAACATCCGGGTTCTTTCAATTCCAGTCGTCAACGGATGCGGCGATGTGACCAGCCAGCAGACCCTGTACTTCGAGAGCCCCAACTATCCCAATGCGGTGCGCGAAATGATGATATGTGTGCTGATCATCAACGTGAAGAAGGGGGTGCAGCAGCTGCGCCTGGACTTCCAGATGTTTGAGGTGGGTGTGCTCTCTTCGTAAGACGATATATCTCTATGAATATTATCTGAAATTCAGCTAAGTCGTCCCACCAATGGGGATTGCCTGGACGATCAGTTCATAGTGTCTGGCCACAACACCAACTTCCAGATTCCCGTTCTCTGTGGCATCAACACAGGCCAGCACAGTAAGTAACCCAAATAGTTAGATTCGATTTTTATGATTGTTAAATTCCAGTTTATATACATGTCGGCGACTCGAACGAAAGCAAGGTGTATCTCTCGGTGTTCCTGAAAGTCTCCGGCGGCGGACGTTCGTTCAACATTAAGGTGACTCAGGTGGACGACGACCTGGCACCAAACAACTGCCTTCAATACTTCCCGGAAAAAGAGGGACTCATAAAGTCCTTCAACTATGACTCAGATGGTTCGATTGTGGACAACCGGGAAGCTACTTATTTTGTAAGATTATCTCTTATGTCTTTGAATTATTAATTATTAATGTTGCTTCTTGGTCAAGAACAATCTGAACTATGCCATCTGCCTGGCCAGGCTGAAGAACGTGTGCAGTGTTAGTTATAACACCGAGCAATTGGGTGGCGATCAGCCCGACTTTCAGATCGTAAATAAAGATGAAGGTAAGAAATCTTGTTCCTGCTTATTATTATTTACTTTAGTTTAATTTCTGTTACCTTAAAGCCGAGAACGATCTGGTCGCCGATGGGCAGGCGGGGGCTGGGATCTTCAACTGCCCGGACGACTTCATAGCCATCAACTCGGTGCCGCTGTGCGGCGAGCGGTTCAACGATGGCCGGGAGAGCGACGACTACACCGTTCATGCCACCGTGAGGGACACCGCCGCAGGACCCATCGTCCTGCCCTTCCGCACCGACTCGGAATATGTGGGTCGCGGCTTTCGGCTGCTCTACCGCCAGGAACTGTGTGTCTGATTGACCTGCAGATCACTGGTTCACCAAGAGAGGCACATGTTCCGCTAGCTTTGGATGCGACGACACACTGTGGGAAATGTCTGTTAAATATGTATTTAGCTTTTTAGATATATTGCAAAATTGGTTTAAAAAATATTATGATTCAAAATCTATAGATGGTTGTTACATTTTAAGAAATTAATAAATATTAAAATTGAGTAACAGATATATATTGAGTGGAGGTTTGAACATCATTGTGCCTTCACCCATTGACACAAGATTATAATTCCTTCTGATATAAGGAACAGGGAGAAGGAAGTCCGATTGAGTACACCCATACCTCGCTTAACGGCCTAGATGCATACCACAAAACTTGGCCGTATAGCGAGGAATGTAGGTTGTATAGACTTTTTTGATTAGGACTAATAGCTGCCCGATAAAAATGATTTCAAGATTCTTCTAGAACAGCGTGTATTTCAAAGCTGGAGTATTTAACTGCTTCTTCTTTTCATTGAATTTAATTTGAAAATAGTTTTTGCAGTATATCCACTGGATTCTGCACGCTTTGGTAAACTGCAGGGCATCTGAGTTGTTGGGAACTCACCAGCGGACACCTCTATGGGAATGAGCTGCGAGGAACGTCGCGTCAGTTCCGTTCCCAGGGCTGCCCCCGTGTTAATGTGTTTTATGTGATTCCAAGCGATTTGGTGGCTTAGTTTTGGCGCCGCCCACCCACCGGCAAGGCGGTCTCTGGTCCGGGTTCGTAGTTCACACAACCGCCGAGACACACAGGGGACCATGTCGATCAGCGTTGGTGTTCGTTGACAGGTTTATTTCAAATTTTCACGTCTCGCCTTGGCAAAAGTTACTACTTCGGGTATGACGAAATCTATAACTCGCCGCATCGCCATCGCCATCGCCGTTGCCATCGTCGCTGCCATCGCCATGGCGGTTCGCGGTCTCTATGCTTAAATTTGTAATAAATTTGATTTTTTCCTTTCGATTGCGATTCTCCTCCGTTTGCTGCCCCGTTTGCCGCATGATAAAGTCACAATTAACCCACGCCTTTTTCGTAGCGGTACTCTTACATATATTTGCATATCATTTTGATTGTTTGGATTCGGGCTGAACTCTGATGTCGTTCGTCGCTGACATGGTGATGACTGAAAGTGTGCACCAGCGCCACCAAAGCCACCAGAGCCCCAGACGAGGCCCAAAAGGCACCACCAGGCAACTAGACCAAAGCAATCATGAAAACTACAACAAACCCACCTAGCGACCAACAATAGAAATCGGCTAGAAGAAGAGGGCGAAAAATGGCATATTGCATGCACAAGTTTTGAAGTTTGTCATCAAATGACGTTTTTGGGACTCCGCGGAAAGCTCATGGCACATTGGGGAAGGTAACAATGACGAGGGAACATTAATCTACAAATTCTAAATAAATAATAGAAAGGGTTATACAGATTATATATTCCTAAGGGCCCCAAGTACCTCATGATATTCTTTCACTATCATAGTTTCTGGTCCTGAATGATTGACAATAAGGCTCAGTAATAAGGTGAAATTTAACAAGTTCTAAGGACACAAAATATTTATTAATAATCAATCATTTTGCTTTAGAATATTTTCTAATACAACACAGCCATAAAGAATAAAATAAAAAATTGGTATAAGTCCTCTACGGATCGGACTACGGATTCGTAGTAAAAGGACTAAACTACTTAAGGAGATGTGTGTCTCATACTAGGGTCCTTCATTTTTTTATTTAATATCTACGTAATTGATTTTTTGCCTAAGTATTATTATTATTATATTGTACAACCTTTATTCTTCAGAACCCAATACAAATCCCTCTGCCAAGTGACCCTAAGTCGAATTTTAATATTGATACCCAATACTCAGACACTTAATGGGTTATGTGCAAACCACTGTGCCTCCTCAGCCCCAGCAACGCTGGCATAAATAAATAAAAACCGCAGAGCCACGAGGAAAAATGGTATAAAATAAAAATCCCTTCAGGGCGTAACGTGCACTACATTAGAAATTGAAAATCCACCGACGCCGCCGACAACAACAGCACACTGGAAATCGCAATGACTATGACGATGTGGCTGTGGATGTGGATTCGGATGGCTGTGACTAAGAGACGAGGACGTCGACAACCAAGACGACATCGACTAAAGACAACATGAGAATCTTTTTCGCCATGGCATAGACTGGAAAAAGCCAAAGCGCCGTTTGATGGAAATTAGGGAACTGAAATTCAGTTTTGAGGTTTGGTTTGGTTTGCTTTTGTGGCCGGGTCTCTGGGTCTTTCCTGGGCTTTTTTTATTTTTATTTAGTTTTTGGGGGTGTGGGAATCACAGGGAAATGCGGGCGAGCGTGCATGGCAACGCCTTTTGTCACAGTTGCAATTTTTGCCCTGTGAGCACACCGCCAGATTTGCATAATTTAATCAATTCGGAATGAGTCGAGAGTTTAACAGTCTTCTTGAGTCCTGTATTAGTCAAAATATTAGCAGTCAAAGATGTGGCAAATAGGTGTTTTAATTGTACCCTAACCCCTGGAAAAGCCAGAGACAAAAAAAGAAACTAAAAGAAAAGGAAACGTCTCGACAATGAAATACCAATCAAGTCAATCAAGTCAAAGTCAAGTGTAAATAATATAGAACTATAAATAATATAGAACAATAAATAATGTAAATAATTCATCTTAAATATATAGATAATATCTGGAACAATAGCTACTATATAGAAACCTATTTCTGTAACCTTTGCCTACTCAAAGTTTCAGGTGTTCCTGCAAAGGGAACTGATTAGATCGCATTGGTAATGAGGGAAAAGCGCCAATGTCTCCCTGTTTCTAACATGGCCACGAATCCAGTATACCCTGCAAGTGTACCCAGTGCCAGACATCCAACTGGAAACCAGTGTCCACTACAGTCCAGACCATTCGTGGCATTCGGTTAGCATGCCAGAGATCGCAATCACAACGAATCAACATTGCCATCGCGGAACAGATCAATGCGGCGAGTGGGACACCGCGAAGATCGGGAGATTGAGCCGACAAAATATTGGCAAAAATGCCAATAAATTTTTGACAAGACATTATACAAATGCTAACTTTATTAAATGGCTCCTGGCCGGACCACCGCCGCTCGAGGTCGTTACCGGGGCCGAGGAGGAGAAGTGCAGTCGGCGTGCGCCGATGCCCGGAATAAAGCGATCAAACGGAGGGGCCTCTTCCTTATCGCTGGGAGTCTATCTAATGAGCCAGGTCGTTTTCGTTTGAGCCTGCTATTAATTTAGTGACCGACCGGACAGCTCGGCCTTAATGGTCTTGCCAGCAGCATGAGGTCCTGTCGGGTTCAAAAGGAGCCAATTTTAATCGATAGTATAAGCTGGCCGAGCTTGTCGTAATGAAAAGTAATTAGTCATTGGTGGCTTAATGATCGGGATTCTTTCGGTGGAAGGTTACTACTCAGCCCAAGTCTTTGCTTTTGTGTCAGCAGTGCCAAGATCAATCTAGAGTCTTTAATAATCAATCAATGGCCGTATATTTATATGAGTAATTCGGAAAATAGATTAATACTTAATAAAGTTCGAGTTACAATATCACAAGCAATTTATCATCTATTAAAATTTAAATATCCAGACAAATAAACTTTTAACTTAACTAAAATAATACTCTTGCAATTTAAAGCTTGATATAATTATTTAATTAACTCTATGGGCCTAGAAATAAATATATAAAACATATAGACCCACTCGCTGACACCAAGCCCCATGAGAGCTTACCTATGACCCACAGTTCTTGGGCCAGATTCGCCATGGATTATTATATGGGCCCCGGCACCCACTCAGGTACACCTGGTTGGGTTCTAGGCTAGGTCGGATTTCGGATTCGGACTGGGGCTGGGCTCCGGTTTCGGTTTCAAGGCTTTGAAGACTCGCCCCGGCGGCGAGGCAGTAACCGAAGTGACACCAACACATCAAGTAAGCGTTTTATGATTCACGCTTGCATTAAAATCCCATCTCGCCTGAGCCGATGCCTTTGGAGGGTCGGAAACAACGGACTCGGTGCGCAACTTCACGCCGTAATTAAACTGTCTTCGGTTGTGTAGTACCAGCGCTCAAGCATTCAGCCGTCCACAATCCATCCATCCCAGTGCCATTTAAAGTTTCTCTTACTTAACAGATTCCGCCGTCCGCCGTCCGTCACCCGCCGTCCGTCGCCCGCCCTCAACGTCGTTTTTCACACTATTTTCTACTAATTTAACGATTTTGTTCGACTCGCCTGCGAATCGGTCCAGACCTACGCTCTTTTATTGCCGCACTTTTAGGACGATGCCGATGCCGATGCCGAACCCGACCCGTTGCCATTGCCGGCCGCTTGGCCATTTATTTACTTGTGTAAAAGCCCCAAGTGCTGGCTGCCGGTGAACATACAATGGAAATTGGCACATGAGAGATTTTTCCGCCAGCTTTATTTGACAAAATGTTAGCTTAAGACGAAGGGAGACCGACACGGTTTCAAGACTGATTTACTTAGAAAATATATGCTAAGGTAAGATAGAGAGTAGATATGACTACTACTTAAAGTCCAAATATTTCATATATAAAATTTTGTCTAAAAGTCTCGTAAAGGTGTAGTGCTGGAAATTATTAATATTATGTGTATAAACATATTTTTAACACAGAAGTGTATTTAATATTTAGAGGAATGTGGAATACTTAGAGTCATATGGCATATATATATCAAACCATCAACAGATGGACCAAAAAAGGAGCCCAAACTTTGGCAGACTTCTTTATTCGCAGGTAAGACATTGGACAGGAAATAACAAGGGGCTACATGGCAGGTCCAGAAGATGGCCACTAAATGGGTTTCGAGGCGAGAGAGAGATCGGCGGGCAGAATGCGCATAAATCGCGTGAAAAATGTGAAAGAAGAAACAACATTTTGACACCGAAAAATAAGAGGATATCCCAGTGCGGCGCTCAGCGCTGACTAGATGATGATTATGAGTATGAAAAATTAATGATAGTCACAGCATGGCAATGGTTGCACGCACACGAGAAGTGAACGAAGTGAACGAGGGGGCACGATGTAAATAGCCAGATTAAGCATACGCAACGTTGGCCACTTTGGCCAAGCCTTGTCAGCGTCAATTTTGCAAGGCTTATCCGTTAGTTACACAGACACACACAGCACGGACGCAAACAGCTTTCCACTCTCGGCATTTTTAATTTTTATTACCATTTGCCAGATTTTTGCATTCAGTTATGGCTCTTACTTTGCATTGCCACATTCTCCCCACAAATCTCTCTCGGTTGCTGCTTCTCTCCCCGTTGCGTGCATTTTTCAACGGCTCAGTAGCCGGGTCACAGCCAAACTTTCTTTCTTTCCTGATTCACCATCAACCTTAACTTGGCACTGTGAGAAAAGCATTACTTTGTCGTGTATATATGAGGGCATATGAGCGCCTTCAGTTAGGCCATTCTGTAGCCAAAGTTTTTAGTGTTCAAAAAGCCCATTTGGGTAGATTTTTCTCTGTGCAAACCCGTGTCTGAGCCTAGTCGCCCCATCTTCCGCCATTCGCCGGCCAGCCAAGTGTCACCGTCGCTGCCTCTGGTGGCTCTGGCTCTGTCTCTGTCTCCATCTCGATCTCTGACTCCGTCTCCATCTCCGTCTCTGCTCAATTCTCTGGAGAGATGGAGATGCGTGTGCCGTTTTTCACCTGGCATTTCTCACAGCAACTGCAGAGCGGCGATTAACGCCGTCCAAGTTGCGTTTAATTGCCGCACTTTTATTTAATTCTTCGGCGGATTTACTCTGTCTTCGCCAGGCTCTCGCCGAAGTTCAATTTTCCGCTTGTTGCCTTGCACTTAGTTGCAATTACATTCTGCAGATTATGCAACGTCGCTGCTTAAAGGCCTTTAATTAAGAATTGGCAATTAACTCGGAGGTTTGATAAGTCTGTTGGTAAGTCGGGTTAGGCCCGGGGTTAAACTGCTTCTTGATAAACCTGGACAGCGGGAATGTATTTATAGTTAAAGCTCGCTCCTATTGATCTTCTATCACCTAGCTTTATGAGCTTTAATATTTATTATTATAGGTTAATATTAAGGGAAAATGTTTGTTATCATAATGCATTTATATCTAAGTTATCACCACTCTCTACAAGTTAGAAGCTTCCATTAAATATAAGTGAATTGATATAGTCCCCATCGACTTTTTTGCATGCTCATTAAGTTATTCCACTCTCTCTCCATTCAGAGTTCTATTAATACAATCGCTTAATGCATGACGCATTCTAGAATATGGCAAGAGCTTTGCCTTCGGCTGAGCACTCATTTCGTAAGCCGCTTGTTCTGAGCCATGTTCAGAGCCAAGTACTTAAATGCAACTTGTTAGCCGGGGAACGGAGACTGCGGCTCGGGATGAAAAAGTGCGCAGATCTCGGCAAACGACAGCGTCATCTGCTGCGCCTTCAGTTGTTCAGTTGTTCAGTTGTTCAGTTGTTTCTGGTGGCAAAGTTGTATTGTAGTCATCGTTTCGTTGTCGTGGTTAGCGACGCTCGTAAAACATGTTTTTTCAATTAAAAAATCTAGCAAATGCCTCACAGCCAGTACCCGCAGTCCAACAGCTCAACAGCTCTGCTCGCTGGAGGCTCATTACTTGTGGCTCCGGCCCGGTTCCGAGTCCGTGGCAGTGAGCCTTCACTTGGTTAGTCAGCGAGCCCTAGAGACCAAGTGCTGCTCCTCCTCCTAATCCTCTCCTGCCGCTGGCGATGATGATGACGGCCGCTAGGCAGTGCTGAGCGTGTGACTTTATGCGGTTGTTAATATGACAAATTAATTTGTTACCCAGATTTGCCTGCACCTCTATGTTTTGTGCATTAGGCTCTGTATATGGATAGGGTGCATTAAGCTATCTTAGCCGGGCCAGGCTAATTCCTCATTCTCCCAGGCAGCACCAGCTCTGGTGCATCATCTTATAATTTCACTATATTTAGATAATTGTTAGGTCTCCCCGTATCATATAGAAATTAAAACAAGTGTTTATGTTTACAAATTACTATAAATAATATAAGCAACAAGTAAAATATTCCCATTCTTTTCAAGGCCAGTTACAGCTATAATATGTCTTGTCAAAACACCTGCCCCTATAGCATTCGATACCAGGCCACATAACTCCCGAAACAATTAAAAATTGTCTCCATAACTAAGCCATAAAGATCATAAATAAGACCATGGCAAGTGCACAGTTAGCAGGCTCAAAGAAATGGCCAAATCAAGCGCCATAAATTCCCTATATGAATGGCACTTGGGGCCATCATTTTTGTGGCCAAGCAAATATTAAAAAATGGATAATAGCCGGGTGAAAACGGGATTGGCCAGTGGTGGCAGAGCGCCCACAACAAAGCGAGCGCTGTGGAAAGTGTACCTGGAACCTGGAACCTGGCCACCAAGTGACGGTGCCACCAATTGCTTTCAATCAAACACAAACTCTGTCATCGATCATTCGGCAACGTTTTGCTTTGGATCCGAACCGATGACTGACTGACAGACAGACAGAAGTCTATCCTTTGGGACCAATAAAGCAAAAGCCGCTCCTGGGCCAAACCCCGCTCCCAAACTAAAAGGCACAGTGAAAAATGAGATCAAAAGGGAAACCAATATTAGTTAGATAAAGTTTTAAAATATTATTCCATTTAAAATTAACGAAACTGCCATTTTAAGTATTTTTTTTTAAGTAGAAAATATTGAAGTTAGCTTAAGACTGTGAGATACTTGATAGCCAAAGCGAAGTGCTTTAAATAATTAGACTCCCGCGTCTTGGCCTTGAACTCGCTTCTTCATCGAAGCTATTAGTCCTATTTTTCCAACACTTTTTTTAATTTGACTTATTAATAAATGGCTAATTTTTCGCTCAGTGAACCGCCCAACAAAGGCCCATCCAGCGCCCGAGAAGATGCAGCGTGATGACAATTTGATTTGCATGCAATGCAAGTGCAATTATTATGGCAAAAGGTGACCAGTTTTCGCCGATGGTTTGGACGATTCTCCGATGGTCACCCCCAGTCGGTGGATCCAATTCACTGCACCGCACTCCGCTCTGATCCCCTCCCCATCCTGCAGTTGCCACGCGGTGGCTACTTTGCATAAATGTCATTATTGTTGCCGCTGCGCCTGAGCGGCAGTCAAGAGTTGGACGCGGATTCGGCTTCGGAGTCGGCAGGAGGGAGTCGGGAGCAGGGAGTCGGGAGCAGGGAGTCAGGAGTCGGGAGTCTGGACCGGACACTATCTCAAACTGATTGACAGTTGAATTGAAAAGTTTGGCGACATTTCTCCTTATTTGATTTGTGGTTGCCGCTCGCGTCCTGGCCAAGATATGCAAAAATTGCGGAAAATATTTCGCCGCATTTTCATGTTAGCCATGTGTACTTTTCTCGCTTAACAATTTCTTTTCTTACGCTTTTCACAGCTCGCAGATGTATGCGTTCATAACTTGTAGGCCTTGTACCTTTTATTCAATTATATATATATTTATGTCAATTAATAAAACCGAGTTTGTATGGCTTAACATTGTGTGACATAATAAATAGCATAGACCTGTTAGTAAGACATTGAGCTTTCGCCACAAAGAGACTAGTGCATTCACCGTTTCTACAATGTTAAATTTATTAAATTATTAATTAAAATTCGATTTTAGGTAGGGTTATTAACCCCGATCCTTTATCGGGGTTTGCTCTATCGCAGGCATGACACCGATTACCCTCAATTATTACCGAAATATTCAAATTGCGCTCACCATTAACCCCAGGAATGGTCAGTGGTCAGTGGCTCTCCTCCGCACTTGCCACCGGGGAAATCTCTTGACAAATAACCCGAGGCTTATCTACGTGTTTAGCCACATTCTAACGGTGGTCGGAGACGCAAGGCAACATTATTGACAAATATGACAACAAGGCCTGACACACATGCCACAGGCCAGCCGGGGGAAAACTCCTTCTCCGCCTTCTAGGAGGTGGAAACACTCCTTCTTGGCCGCAAATGAAATGAGTTGACATGCATCGACAGCTGAAAAAAAGCGAGGAAAAAAACAGAAACATAGGAAAAATGCCCAAAACCTGGCCAGCTCGGCGGTAGTCCGAGGCGAACTGTGCCAAATGACACTGGACGGTCTCGGCAAGCGCTTTTGGCAGCACCCAAATGCACTTTTCACATAATTACCAAATGAGCCCGGCTATGCAAGAGCTGAAATTTGAATAGCCAACCGGACAGGCGGCACAGCCAACCAGGCAGCGGCAGCCAGGCAGTCAGGCGGTCTCATGAAGACCTGGCCAAATGCAGTTGGGCCGGCTAAATGAATGGCATTTCATCGACGGCCGACAGAGCGGGCAGTTTAATTGCCAACGCAGGAGGCTTCAGCCAAAGCTGGCACTGCCAGGAGGAGGCTTCGGCTACTGGCAGGCTCTTCCGCGGGTTTGGCGGCATAATCATAAAATCCCCAAGTTTAATAAACATTTCCACAGAATCTTTGGCATCGCCAACCGTTGGCTAACTCGTTTCACGGCGTTCTGCTTTGGCGCTTCTCTTTTCGTTTGCCGGCTGAGGGTATTCAAATTTCCAGCCAAGTCTGGAAGAGTTAGTTTAACCCTTCTAAACTCTTCTGCAAATATCTCACAACTTTAATGTTTTACCTTTACCAGAAAGTAATCCGTCTCAGGCTAGGAGTCTTCCTTCTAATTCAGAATTAATCAAATAGATATAGGTATCATACCATTTACCTTAAACCGTATGAATTAAGTGAATCTTTTTCATTACATTAAAGGATTTATTCTTCATTGATGGACTTTCACTGGGATGTAAAAATCCCTAGATATTTAATAACAATTTCTTGGGCTTAAGTACTTTCAAGGGTATTCCAGCTTCGTTCCTCAGAGCCAGCTTTCTTCCTTTTTTCGGGCTCTCTTGGTTTTGGTTTTCGCCGCAAGAGCCTCGTCTCAGTCGTTGACTCATTTATGACCTGCCACTGCCAGACGGCCGGATTCCAGCTCCCAGCTCGCAGCTCGCGGCTCTTGGCTTTTGAATGGCAGCAGCCCTTCACTGTGAGCCATCGGCTGACTCCTAGCTCATTTGCTGCTTTTCAGTAATTAAATATAAAAATGCATTTTTATGTCTCCACACACCTAGTAATTAAAAGCGATATTAGTTGACTAACGTATTCCCCAAAGCCCGTGACGAAGTGGTCGTCGGGTTAGACGGTCAATCCGCGATAGAGGCACTCCGTGGCTCTCACTCTCCGGGACCACCAATTCAAGTTCAAAGTGCTTCTAATGAAAATTTATGGCCTGGCCAAAAACGAGATCAAAGCGCAATTTTCCCACAGCAAACAGTCGGCTCCTTGACATTTATATGGACACATGGGACAGCCACTTCAGCCAACAATGGGGCGCCACACAAAGAGCTGGGGAAAAACAGGGAGAAAAACCTGAGAAGTCGCCGAGCTGGGCATACAAAAATATCTAATGCTGACCCGGTAGCCTTAAATGTCAGCCAGACAATGTATTATAGTGTAATAGTGTAATAGTGATGTCATATGCAAATGGGGGGTGTGCGCCGTGTATCCGTGTGTATCCTACGGAAGCGTGGCGACAATGTTGCCGAAGCGTAATTAAAAATAACAGACATGCATCATCGATTCGAGTGACGTCTGCAAGATGGGAATCCCGCGATGCACTTGACATTTCTCCACTAGATTTTATGGCCCAATGGCGCCCTTTCCCCTTTTAGCCGTGGCCACATCGTAAATCTCGGCCCGCTGCACTTGTAAAAATGTTTATCTGCATTTTGGAAAGTGACTAGATGACTACGGAAAGGCTGGTTAATTTATAAAAATAAAGGTAAATATGTCCTGTACCTTTAGTTACTCGATTTGAGATACTGTTATTTCTTTCTGGGCATTTCTCTATTATTTTCAAAACCATTTTGTTAACTTCAGTTCTAAACAAGGAGGAAATTTAGTAACTTCCATAATTCGTAGAATATTTCTTTCAACTTAAAGGCACCTTCGACTTTTCTTAGTGTGGCTTTCCGTTTTGTTTCAAGGAAAATAATAATCAAGCGGTTGACAGCAGACAGAAACCACAGGCAAACACTCTCCAGCACCGCGAGGGCTATGCAGTCATAAAAATTAAGTTGCAAAAATTTTCTCCAACTCTCTGTGAAAAGCAAAAACAAAACCCAGATGCTGCCACAACTACAAAGTACAATGACGGAAGCTGTAAAAGTTGATCGCCCCGCAAGTTTGAGAGAGAGCTGATGCATGTAACTTTCCGATGGAGATGAGATGACTTGGAGCTGCAATTACGTCAACAGAAGTGCCATTGCCATGATGATTAGAAAACTGTAAAATGTTAATTCGCTAATTGTTGAGAATCTGGCTGCAGGTGCAAAAAGCGCAAAAGTGAAAAACTGTTGGAGAAATGCCATAACAGAATGAGAGAGAAATTATCAAGGCGGCTAGGAAAATAAAAGCATTATCACATAGGCATAAGGCATAAGGGTTGTTGCCTGGATTTTTTAAAAGAATTAATAATAATAATACTTTTATAAAATGTAAAAATATGTTCTAGAGCTCAGGGAAGAAGAACCACAAATAACAGAGCTTCAGGCCACCTTGCACAACCTCTTTAAGTTGCCAAAATGATTGCCAAAACTTCAAATTAGCAAAAATCCATTGCAACCTGTCAGGGCGAGCTCTTACAAGATGAGCAGCGCCCTCTGTTGTGTAAATCTTTCAAATGCCTTTCAAAGCGATGCTAAACCGAAAATTGTAGGTTGTTTCGCGCAGTTTTAAAACTTTTCAAGCATTGTAAATCAATATTTCCACCGAAAGAAGCTAAGACGAAGCCGGGTTTTTATTGTGCAACATGTTGTGCCGGTGGAGACAGCATTAGGCAGGCGAAAAACAACCGAAACACTTTATATAGTGAGCACTGAACACCGAAAACCGAACACTGAAACACACACGACACTTAACACGTCAGATAATTGAGTTTTTGGCACAAATTTGCATGAGGCCACGATGGCGATGATGACGATGATGTCTATAGGTCTGTGGTTGTAGAAGGAATTCGCCATGAAGTGCACTTGAGACATGTCCAATGGAAGATCAAAGCGAAAGTCAAATGTGAACCATGAGTAAACCTCAAAAAGGCAGTCACATCATGTTGCCAAGTCATCACGACTTTTAATAAATACCTAAATCTTAGTATTCTAGTCCTGTGGCATTTCATATTTAAAGGATGGAAGGTACTCTAATATATATCCTAATTCTCTAATATATCCTAATTCTTGACTAGATTAAAAGTATTTAAGCCTATTTTCTCCTTTAAGCTGGAAACTAGTTGAACTTATTGATTGAGGGTTGACTTCTCTTTGCCACCGCCACCCCCAGCTCCATCTCCGTCTCCATTAACCTGCTCCAGTTGGCAGGCCACTCGAACCCAGGCTTGACACGCTTTCGGGGCTGGGAAGTCGAGTCAGTTTCCGGGGCAGTCCACCCAACTTGACTCGCCTCGAGGTGCGACCATCATGTCCCGCCTGTCCAGGGAATCCGTGTCATGGCACGAATTTCCAAGTCGGAAGTGTCGGCACCTAACCAGCCCAGCCCAGTCCCAGCCCTGCCACCCACAGCCCTCTTTTTCGAAGGGGCTGCACCATTGCCATATCAATACGATTTCCTTCCCATGTCGTGCAAGGCTGCGGCTACACTGCGGCTAGATCTTCGATCGGAAATGAATAGGAATAGCATCAAAAATTATATACTTTCATTCAGTGGTGACTATGGGTGGGGGTTTTATTAGAATTATAAGTATAAAGCAATTTAACCCTTTATAAAGATAATTTTACTATGAATAATAATGAGGCATCTTGAATAATTTATATTTGATTATAAAAAATATCCATTTAATATCTATTGAAAATACCCTTTTTAATAATATTTCAAGCACTTTGCACTATGTTTTCTCAGTTTATAAATACCTTTAATATTAATTGAGGCATCTAGAAGAAAAGTATTTTATTTATAAAGTTCCATTTAATATCTATTATATTATTTTATATATTTTTATAAGCCTTATTTACTCGTTTTTCTCAGTTTATTGTGAATGTGTTTATAGAGTGTATCCTTGTAAATCGGCACGCCAAACAAAACTTTACCTTCTGTTGCCTTTTGTTTTGTCACGTTACCGGTAGCCTTTTGCCTTTTGGCCTTTTTGTTGCGCTTTTTGGCAGTGCCAGGCGAAAGGATTTGCAACTAACCTTGCCAGGCTGTGATTGAGGTGCCAGATGGCAAGTTGATTTGATTATTGATTGCCATTCATAAATTTGGAAATTAAAACAATTTGCTTATAGTTTTGTGAGCCCCTGATAAGGTTACGGCAGTGAATTGGGGTTTTGCTTGGTTGCAGTCATTGTTTATTTAAGGCAAACTTTGCTTCTGGGTTAAACGAAAGTTGTGGATCCATATCCCAAGCTAGAAAAAGCGAAATCTGGTGCACACAACTTGTTCAATAACCATATCTATAATGTGAAATAAAAGGGTATTTTTGGATACACAACCAATAAATTTCAATAAATTAAAGGAAATTGATAGCACAGAAACATTACAGGTTCTCTAGATAATAGAACAATGGAGTATCAGTGCTAATAATATAACTGCCAGCAACGTCAAAAGACAATTTACAATTATGAAAATGCCAGTAGAACCTGTCGGGCCAATTACCGGACAACACCCACATAATAGTCACCTGCGGACAGAGGTGAGATGGAGCGGGGGCCAGGAACGAGGAAGGGCAACCTGTAACGAGTCTGTGAATCGGCGTCTCCGCCGCCGTCTCCTCCGCCGTCGCCGCCTACTCATCTCATTACCTGGACACCGGGTGAGCAAACACAATTAACGAAACCGCGCTCACATGGCATCACAGTTTCTATTTGTAAAAACTGTAAAATACTCGGATTTTCGGACTGACTGCGGCTTAAAAAGGTGTTAATGAACGGCCCGAAGGCATTTTTGTTTTAGACTCTTGTTGACACAACAGCCGGCGACGGCGACGGCGATTTCTAGGGAGCGAAGCGGAATGGGCACAATAAACAATTGTTCGACTTTATGGAATGCCGAATATCTCTTTTATTTTATATTTCTTTTTCAGTTTTGGCACCGCCATAAAGGTCAGGCTCTGAGCTCTGAGCTGTGAGCCGTGAGCCATGAGGAGGGTTTGTTCTGGGACCCCACCTAGAAACCATGATGAATCTAATTAAAATGCAATTCATTGCGGGATGCCTGGCTGTGCGCATCACTTGGAATGCAAATCGAAATATTACCCAATAGGAAATGCATTCGGGAAAATAATAAAATCATCAGCCACAATAACAAACAGCCGGGGTAGCCGGGCAGCCGGGGCAGCCGCCGCTGGCAAAACAAACCCAAAAAATCCGTCCAAATCATAATGCACCGCAGAGAAAACCCTCGCTGCCCTGCCCCCATCCAGCGAACGGCAGCAGCAACTGCAGCAGCAACACAAACAGCAGCAACAGTTGCCATCTCATCCAGGCCGAGATCCAAGCAACGAAGGCGTTGAAAATTGTCAAAGAACGCGCCGCAGACAGGGCACAGTGGGGCAACATCAATAGTATCTGCAACATTTGTTCACCAGCAACACTTTAACAGCGGATGGATGGCTGTTATAAACTGTTATAATAGTTATTAATACTAAGTAATTTAATCGGCCTTCTGCTGCCTTCTGCGTCCCTGGTGCCTAAAAGCATGAATTCGTATAACAGATCAACTGCAAGCAGTAGAGCGACGATGCGGTGATCTGAATTGTGGATGGTTTCAGAGTCATTCAAGAAAGTTATAAACTGTTATAATATGACCTTGATTTTGCCAACAACAACAACCTGGTTAAAGTTAAAATTTTACAACAACAAACTAATTAATATCTAATGATTATCCGCGCTTCTGATACATAACGAAAGACATATGTATTGTATGAATACAGATGAATCAGAACTTTTTACCCAGGCTAGAAAATCAAGGAAAATCTCTCAGCGCTGGGTGCAGTATATATTATTTTAAAATTTTCCATGGCTTTCAAAGTGGCCAAAGCCAATTAATTTCAGCCCACAGTGCGCACTGGGCACTGCTCCAACTGCTGCCGGATTCAATATTCGATTGTTGGCAGTCATGACTCAAAGCATTCAGAAAGCGGCGAGACTGGGCCGCCCGCCGCCCTCGTTGCATGCAACCTCATCTCTCATCGCTCGGCATCTCAGCATCTGCAAAGCAAAGCCAAGCGAAAACGGTAAACTAACAGGCGTTGCATTTGGGAAACCAGGAGAGGACCAACCTCAAAAGTGCGCACCTTAAAAATAATCTTTATACGTGTTGGCTGCTGGCCCCAGCTCGAAACTCTGAATGCAACTGCCTGGAAAAACTGCAAATGAAAAAAATTAAAAAAAAGGGGGGAAAAATTGTTGCCAATCGATTTCGCGAAATAGAAATAAGCGGCATCCAATATATACAAAATATACAATGTACAGCATCCAATGTGCAACTGCAAAGCTCAGTGCCCAGCCAGCACTCATCGGCATCTCGGCATCGTCACAGTCATCGGTCCAACTTGTTGACATTTGCAGCATTTCGGCTCCAATAAAATATAAGTAGAAATAGTTTTTCAGTGCGACCGACTGCATTTAGTGGGCCAGCAGTTGCAGCAGCAGCAGCAGCAGCGACAACAGCAACTTGCAACCTGCAACAAGTGCAGACAACTTTTCCAGATTATGCCACCACATTGGGCGGCTTGACGGGTTGGGTTTCCGTGGAGCCCAGAGCTCTCCCTTCTTCCTACTTGGTAATCGAGGTTTTGGGAGGGTCTCCCTGGCACCCACACATATCACACATTCTGATAAATAGTAACAAATTAAAATAAATAAACGGAATCGAGTCCCAACCAACCTTTATAGGTGTTATATGAATGGGTAATTAAAGTAAGTATTAGTATAAAAACATGTTCTTAAATATTTAAGGCCTCCGCAGCCACACGCACTAATCAAATCAAATTGTCAAATTGTAATTGTGTAGCTACATTTTCCTTTTTTGAGAATGTTTTTTAGTCATTTTATTAGTAGAATAATATTGAATAAACATTTTTTGGTCGATTTCTAAAAATTGTATAAGGGTATCAAGCTAAAATCATTAAAATTTTCAAAATTCAAATACCATTTTTTTTTTCTTTGTATTTTGCAGGTAATGCAGATTAATTAACCCACAAAAATCTAACAGGGAAAGGCTATGCTATTTGAAATTAAGGCTGTTTCGGCCAAGTTATGGTTATTTTTAATTTTGATTTTTCCAAAAATTATGATATAAAAATGCCAATTTATGGACCCAAATATCCGCATACTTGAGGTCTTCTGGAGTGCATAATTTGCACAAAAATGGAATGACAGCCAGATGCCATATACATCCCAAATCGCTGTTTTCAAGGCTGTTTTGGCCAAGTAAAGGTTATTTTTAAGTTTAATTTTTCCAAAAATTATGATATAAAAATGCCAATTTGAGGACCCAAATATTCGCATACTTGAGGTGTTCTGGAGAGCATAATTTGGCCAAAAATGGAATGACAGCCAAATGCCATATATATTCAGAATCGCTGTTTTTAAGGCTGTTTTGGCCAAGTAATGGTTATTCTTAAGTTTGATTTTTCCAAAAATTATGATATAAAAATGCCAATTTATGGACCCAAATATCCTCATACTTGAGGTCTTCTGGAGAGATTAATATGGCCAAAAATGGAATGACAGCCAAATGCCATATATATTCAGAATCGCTGTTTTTAAGGCTGTATTGGCTACGTAATGGTTATTCTTAAGTTTGATTTTTCCAAAAATTAGGATATAAAAAAGCCAATTTAAGGACCCAAATATCCGCATACTTGAGGTCTTCTGGAGTGCATAATTTGCACAAAAATGGAATGACAGCCAGATGCCATATACATCCCAAATCGCTGTTTTCAAGGCTGTTTTGGCGAAGTAAAGGTTATTTTTAAGTTTAATTTTTCCAAAAATTATGATATAAAAATGCCAATTTATGGACCCAAATATCCGCATACTTGAGGTCTTCTGGAGTGCATAATTTGGCCAAGAATGGAATGACAGCCAAATGCCATATATATCCCGAATCGCCGTTAAAATCTTAATTATTTAAATATTAAATATTTGAAAAAAATGAGATAAAAAATTTGGCCGATTTTTCAAAATTTTATAAGGGGTTACATCATTAAAATTGTCAAAAATTGACAAAAAATTTATTTTGTTTAATTTCTAAACTCAATATGCAGATTAATTAACCATCTAAAAACTAACATGGAAAAGCTCTCCGATTTGGAATTAAGGCTGTTTTGGACAAGTTATTGATATTTTTAATTTTGATTTGACCCAAATATCCGCATCTTGAGGTCTTCTGGAGAGCATAATTTGGCCAAGAATGGAATGACAGCCAAATGCCATATATATTCAGAATCGCTGTTTTCAAGGCTGTTTTGGCCAAGTAAAGGTTATTCTTAAGTTTGATTTTTCCAAAAATTATGATATAAAAATGCCAATTTATGGACCCAAATATCCGCATACTTGAGGTCTTCTGGAGTGCATAATTTGGCCAAGAATGGAATGACAGCCAAATGCCATATATATCCCGAATCGCCGTT
>VNKC01003999.1:0-12355 GCA_008042775.1 Drosophila pectinifera | reverse complement strand
CTTGAAAAACTTAACTTTTAAAGGCAAAAGCATCATCTATTAAATATATTGAATTTATTATATATCATAATATAATATATATATATATATAAATTTATTTTAATATATATATATATTTTCTGCCTCACCAGTGTGTAGCTGAATTTGTACTTGAGAATTTTAGGCGCTCTCTCTTGAAAAACTTAACTCTTAAAGCCCAGCAGTTAGCTTTCCTCTTTTATTAATTATAAATACTCAACCCAGCCAAGCCAAAAGGGAGTTATACCTATAATTAACCCAAACTTTTTTGTAAAAAACAAATATAATTCTGCGGGAAAGAGTCCCCTTTAGGGGGGTAACACCCTGCTATCAAAAATGCTCCAAATAGCAAAGATCTAGCCAGGAGATACCGCAATTTAATTGAAAGTTAGCGATCGCTGGGCCTAAGCGTGCTATCCCAGCATCTATTAGCCACTCCACTTATCCCACAAGGGATACCTGGGCCGGGGCCTAATCCACCTGCCCGAATGTGAGCAGCCTTGTCAATTACAATGAAAATTTCACATTTTAGCCGGGACCAGGACCAGGCCGCTTTGCCACAATCATTTACACTAAATCACTTAAGTGCACAAGTGTCCGAGGACCGCCCAAAAAAAAAGAGAAAAAAATGAAAAACAAGACATAGGAAAGCCAGTCGAGATGGAATTAAATGCAACACAAGCGGCGAAGGAAATCACCGCCCATAGACACCCCACATATGGAGTCCGGGTCCCGGGTTCCAGGTCCCAAGTATCGTAAAAGTTTACATTTACGCATATTAAAAATAAGGCAAAGCGGTTCGCATTTCAAATCGACAACTGCCTGGGCACAGGGGTCCCGATTCCGATACCGATTCCGAGCCCAGTCCCAGTCCCGGTCCCACTAATTTACCAGGCTCGTCTCCGATTGGCCAAGAGCGCCAGGTGGTCACAGGTCTCAGTCTAATGGGGAGCCGGGCTTAATCTCCGCTCCCCAGACGACGACGCATCCAGTTTTTGCCCCCATACAGATCTCCAGAATCGAGAATCTCGCCTGGCCTCCAGTCGGTCCAGCGCTGCGTGAGGAGCATCCTGGCCCCTGGCATCGAACCTGTGCCGAGTCAGTGATGAGCCAAGAGTTTTGTGGATTTTTAAGGAACAAAAATCAATGTAGAAAATATATATCAAAAATACTATCTTAAAGCTCATTAACCTATAAGTTTAAGGTCTTAAAAGGGGCTAGAACTAATTTAAATTAAATATATAAAACATACTTAAAACTTCAAGCCTAATTAAAGTCGTATAGAAAACAATCTTAATAACCAAATCTTTATTAAAACAAAAAATATAGCCACTTACTTCTAATAAATAATATGAAGGCATGTATAAATATATAGTATATTTATTACAGAAGCTTTTTTAATAATATTTTCTTTATTTTATAATAATCAATTTTATTAACCACATCTTTATTAAACCAAAAAATATAGCAAGTTACTTTTAATAAATAATATGAAGGCATGTATAAATATATAGTATATCTATAACAGAAGCTTTTTTAATAATCTAACTTCTAATAAATAATATGAATGCTTGTATAAATATACCATATATTTATTAAGGAAGCTTTTTTAATAATATTTTCTTTATTTTATAATAATAAATTTTATTAACCAAATCTTTATTAAACCAAAAAATATAGCCAGTTACTTTTAATAAATAATATGAAGGCATGTATAAATATATAGTATATTTATTACAGAAGCTTTTTTAATAATATTTTCTTTATTTTATAATAATCAATTTTATTAACCACATCTTTATTAAACCAAAAAATATAGCAAGTTACTTTTAATAAATAATATGAAGGCATGTATAAATATATAGTATATCTATAACAGAAGCTTTTTTAATAATCTAACTTCTAATAAATAATATGAATGCTTGTATAAATATACCATATATTTATTAAGGAAGCTTTTTTAATAATATTTTCTTTATTTTATAATAATAAATTTTATTAACCACATCTTTATTAAACCAAAAAATATAGCAAGTTACTTTTAATAAATAATATGAAGGCATGTATAAATATATAGTATATCTATAACAGAAGCTTTTTTAATAATCTAACTTCTAATAAATAATATGAATGCTTGTATAAATATACCATATATTTATTAAGGAAGCTTTTTTAATAATATTTTCTTTATTTTATAATAATAAATTTTATTAACCACATCTTTATTAAACCAAAAAATATAGCAAGTTACTTTTAATAAATAATATGAAGGCATGTATAAATATATAGTATATCTATAACAGAAGCTTTTTTAATAATCTAACTTCTAATAAATAATATGAATGCTTGTATAAATATACCATATATTTATTAAGGAAGCTTTTTTAATAATATTTTCTTTATTTTATAATAATAAATTTTATTAACCAAATCTTTATTAAACCAAAAAATATAGCCAGTTACTTTTAATAAATAATATGAAGGCATGTATAAATATATAGTTTATTTATTACAGAAGCTTTTTTAATAATATTTTCTTTATTTTATAATAATCAATTTTATTAACCAAATCTTTATTAAACCAAAAAATATAGCCACTTACTTTTAATAAATAATATGAAGGCATGTATATATATACTATATATTTATTAAGAAAGCTTTTTTAATAATATTTTCTTTATTTTATAATAATAAATTTTATTAACCAAATCTTTATTAAACCAAAAAATATAGCCAGTTACTTGTAATTAATAATATGAAGGCATCTATAATTTATACAGTATATTTATTAAGGAATTTTTTTTAATAATATTTTTTTTTAGCAATCTTTTCTTTATTTTATATTAAACCATATCCTTAATATAATATCCTTCTTCGCAGCACTGACTGAGCGGCGTTTCAAAGCCTGCTTGACTGCTCCACTTTGGCGGTGTTTGGCTCCGAGTTGGACTCTTTCTGTTTCTGTGGATCTGGCCATCCATCCATCCATCTGGAAACTGGTTCAATGCCTGTCTGAATGGGGCCCCTCCTGGTCCTGGCTGTTCCTGCTGCGAAAACCAAACCAAACATAACGAGCTTTGCTCTTCGGTCTGATTTTGTGTTTCTCCTTGCTTTACTTTTTTATTTTTTTGCTTGCGCACAGGTGGCTGCGTTACACTGGACAACACACGGTCCGGGTCCAAGTCGATCGCGCGTAATAAGCCGCGAAAACATTGCTCAGGCATTCTGACATCTCAACACAGAGAGAAATTAAGAGGGCTCTTCAATCAGAGCTAATAAAAAGTAAGAAAAAGCAATCCTATATAGGAGATATATTTCGGCTTCTATTGATTGATTTGTGGCAGTGTGTGTGTCGCCTTGGAAAACTGGTTTTCCCTTCTGGACCGGCGGAGGATGCCGATCGTTCGGCTGTGATAAGCGAGCAGCTGCCCCGCCCTTCGGCGACTCACCGCACCCTCGGCTAGGCAAATTATGGATGCCTGGCATCCTGCATATACAGGATCCCCAGATCCCCAGATCCCCGGACAGTCAACACTTTCGCAGCTCGCTGCAGATCTCGCATTTGGCCCATTAATCATGGCCGATGCAGCCGGGCTGGCCGGCGACGGGCCCGGGCCCGGGCATTCTCATTATGCCGGTTTAATTGAAATGTCATAGAGAGGCCATTGAGGAATTAACAAGCATTTAACCTCCGCCTTCCCGGCGACGGCATATTGCTTTATTTTCAGCCCCAACTCTGGCTATTTATTGCTTCATTTTTATCGATGTATATTGAAGGCAGTATCGCTGGCTTTCAAGGTTTTTTTTTGCTAATTTAAAACATTTTTAATGCTACATTTTCCATGTCAAAAATATTAAACAATATAAAGTTATTATAGATTTCCTTTACTTTCAGGAACTAACTTCTATTCCTCTGCTATTCTGTTAAATAAAAGTAGGTTTTATAAAAATAACATACTTATTTATTTATAATATGGTTTTATTGATTAGTTTCAAAGGTTTTTTCTTTTACTAATTTAAAACATTTTTAATGCTACATTTTCCATGTCAAAAATATTAAACAGTATAAAGTTACTATAGATTTCCTTACCATCCAGAAACTAACTTCTATTCATCTGCTATTTTATTATATAAAAGTTGGTTTTATACAAATAAAATACTTATTTATTTATAATATGGTTATATTGATTAGTTTCAAAGGTTTTTTCTTTTACTAATTTAAAACATTTTTAATGCTACATTTTCCATATCAAAAATAGTAAATGGTATAAAGTTATTATAGATTTCCTTTACTTTCTATTCATCTGCTATTCTATTCTATAAGAGTTGGTTTTATAAAATTAAATTTATTATTATTTAATATTAATTAATTATTTATTAATAATATGGTTTTATTGATTAGTTTCAAAGGTTTTTTTTACTAGTTTAAAACATTTTTAAAGCTACATTTTCCATGCCAAAAATAGTAAATGGTATAAAGTTATATATTTACTTTACTTTCAGCAACTAACTTCTATACTTCTGCTATTCTATTCTATAAAAGTTAGTTTAATTAAAATAACTTATACTTATTTATATATAATATGGTTTCATTGATTAGTTTTGCCTTTTAGCTGAACAAAATCCCGAAATTAGTAACCAAGTTTTAATAAATAATTTATGTGTAGGTAAATATGGTTCTGTTGATTTAAATGCTTCTGTTTCTGTCGCTCCTTCTGTCGCTTTCGTCTAGAAAGCTCCTCAAGGGGAGACGGAGGGGTCTGTCGCTCTTTCGCAACTGACGGAGCTCTGCCCCCTGGCTTAAGACCCCTTTGGCAGCAGCTGTCCCTGTCCCCCTTTTTGGTTCACGGAGGTTAAGTTAACTTAGTCGCAAGTTGTGCAGTGGACCCTCTTGTCTCTGCACTGGGCAATATTATTAAACAAATCATTTAATATATTTTAATTTACTAACTTTTTTGGTTTTCTAACTATAAATTTTAAGTCTAAGTTTTAAGGAAATAACCTATAAAATATATTTAGTATTTACTTGTGAATGTAATATGTTAAAATATTGTACATTAATATATTATAAATATCCCATTGCAATAAATGTGTGGAATATATATATAACCCCCTTAAGTGGAACATAAATAAGATATATAATTAAGCACTGATTAGGTGATTGAATTTAGAGTTCAGTTCAGTTATTCCTAGTAAAATCTATATAACAGAAAATCGATAGTTTATCGGTACACATATATGTACACATATCTCATAGTCAATAGCTTTGGCAATGCTTAAACTTAACTCATATATTTTATAAGAAAAATATATATATAATATAAATATAATATATATATAATATAAGAAAATCTATAGTTTATCGGTCAATATCGATGATTTTGGCAATGCACAAACATAGCTCATAGAATATATTAAATATATTAATACACATATATTCAATAAGTGTATGTGTCCAAAAATCGATGGCTTATCAATGCTTATAATTTTATATCGCTTAATATTGATAATAGAATTACATTACAAATATATACAAATATAGCTCATAGATATATATTACAAAAATCGATGGCTTATCGATTGGTATATATATATTCTATATATCGTTTAATATCGATTACTTTGGCAATGTGCAAACCTAGTTCATAAATGCATAAGCTTAACTCATGAATCTCAATTAAATAGCTAATTCCGGCTAACAAAATCATTTTTGTGCATTTTTTAAAGGGCAAATTACTAACAACTTTTGCGTAGTTTTTTCTCTCAGTGCCCTGGGCAAAGTAAAGGCCTCGCTGCGCTTCCGCAGAATCACTTAACGCTTGATTACACCGATTGACGTTTTGACGAGGCACTGATGCTGCACAAGTCGATGATGATGATGATGACGACACGAATGCTGGCGAGGCTGCCGCCGCCGCTGCTGCTGCTGTTGCGGTTGTCCTGGAGGGTCCACTGCTGCTACCTGCTACCTGCGACTTGCAACTTGCAACCTGCAACCGAAATATGAAAAAGGGGGACAGAAGGTAAAGAAAAAAATGGCAACGATGAAAAAAACCAATGCCGATGCCGATGCCGATGCCGACTTTTTAGACAACTGTTGAGGGCGAGGCCCCTGTCGAGGCAGTGCCTCTGGAAAGCTGTCAATGGTGACTAGAACGCTATTACATATTATGGGACAGGATTCCGCGGAGGGGCCACTGACGCTTGTCGATTAAAATGTCATTGCGTTGTGCTGCCGTTGGCCGTGTTGCTGTTGCCTCTTGCCTGTTGCTGGTGTTGGTGTTGCTGCTGCTGCTGTTGCTGTTGCTGCTGCTGCTGCTGCTGCTGCCTCTTTTTTTATGTCACTGCCTTTGCTGCAAGGTGTTGCTGCTGCACAAACTGCCATCTTACGTGATGCTGCAGATACTTGCCGCCTCGCACTTATTGATTCTGTCCGGGATGTGGCTCCTTCCATTTGGAAGCTCTTCCTAATTTTTATGACTCTGCCATTTGGCATTCGAGGCTATTAAAGTTGGTAGTATAAAAATAAAATATTTATTTATTAATAATAAAGTTTTTTTCAATTTTTTATGTATTTTTCTGGTGTACAATTTAATGCTGCAGTTGTCAAAATGGATTTTCCACTTGTCTTCGGCAGACTTTTTTGTGGCAATCGCGGATTATGCTGAGCTGTCACTCAAAGATTGAATTGTTTGCCCCTCCCCCCCTCCGGTCAGATTTCCACAGGATTTTCCCCTGAAGTGGCTGCTCTTTGGACCGACCTTGGGTGCGTCACTTGGAGTGGCAAATTGCGCATTGACAACAGTATGAAAGGTATTATAAAAAAAAAAAACACAGATATAGAGGGATATATAACAAAAAAATAATCAAAAATAAATTGAATGATTTTATCATAACTTTAAATAAATTTTGACAACTGAAAGACCAATTATTTGTATGCCAAATTAATAAAATAATGTTTATTTGCCAGTACTTGGGTTATTCAAAGCCTTGAATTAAAACCTTATTTATAAAGCCACCCAGAAATAATTTTATTCTATCTAAAAAACAACTAGCACATAGATTATTATTGTTTTATAGCCAAGAGTATTACTAAAATCATTTAAAAATTTCCCTAGAAGCCAAGTGAAGCCCCTAAGTGCTTATTTGACCATACATGGGTTTTTCAAAGCCTTGAATTAAAGTTTAATTTAAAAAACCTCCCAGAAATAATTTTATTCTAGTTAAAAAACCACTGCCACCTAGAATATCATTGTTTTTTAGTCAAAATTATTACTAAAATCATTTAAAAATCCCCCTACAGACCAACTGAAACCCCTAAGTGCTTTTTTGACCATACATGGGTTTTTCAAAGCCTTGAATTAAAGCCTCATTTATAAAACCACCTAGAAATAATTGTATTCTAGTTAAAAAACAGCTGCTACATAGAATTGTATTGTTTTTTAGGTAAAAAATATTACTAAAATCATTTAAAAATTCCCCTAGAGACCAACTGAAATTCCTATGTGCTTATTTGACCATACAGGGGTTATTCAAAGCCTTGAATTAAAACCTCATTTATAAAGTCACCCAATAATTATTTTAATCAACTGCCACATAGAATATTATTGTTTTTTAGCCAAAAGTATTACTAAAATCATTTAAAAATCCCTCTAGAAGCCAAGTGAAACCCCTAAGTGCTGGTGTTTGTCGAACCGCTGGCGGGCCAGCCAATTTGCGACAATCAAACCAATAATAAGTTGGCCAGAAGTCGTCAACAAAAACAGCAATAACAACGGGAAGGACCGCTCCTTCCCAGCCAGGGTAACTACTTAAGTTGACTAACTCGCCAAGTTGTCAGTGTGGCCGAGGCAAAGGCAAAGGGACGAAAATTGTCATCAACTATGCAAATTGCCAGGAAATTTTTCACTTACTTTGCGATAGTTGGACGGGCCTCAGGGAGGGGCAGGGGCAGGGGCCGGGACTTGGCCCGCTTGGAAAGTGACCCACTAATTAGCTGCGGGCCCCGGGGGGGCGGGGGGAGCACTCGCAAATGACCAAAAACATCAGCGTCATTATCAATATCAACAGAATGTATTTTATTTTGCCTTTTTTTCTCTTGTTATTTCGCCTTTTCCCTCATTATTAGGCAATAGACCAAAGGGGAAGCCCTGGCAAACAACCATTATTACCAATCGATACATCGATTGGCAGCCGCTGGCACTTCCTGGCCGTGGGGGAGTGGGCCAAGTGTCATATGCCGGGACCGGAGCTTGTGGCCAAGATGATGGCATATAGTGGAATTTATGAGGGATTGGCCAAGGAGCTGGCTGGCTCCTGGCTCTCGGCTCTGCAAGGAGACAGGCCGAAGGGGTTGGCCCCCCCCGCCCCCCTCCTCTGCGGGGCGTGACTCTTCATTGTCCTGACATATCTATGCCAGACAAGGATTCGATTGGAGAGGCTTTTACCTCCTGGCCAGCACTGAGCACTGGAGTCTTGCAGGAATATTTGCAACTGGCCATAAAGTAGGCAAGCCTGTCGAACTCAGTGGATTTTGGCAAGGATAATGGGGGGAATTATTCACTAATCACCAATGGATGGCTTATCGATTGTTTTAACAGTGGTTAATCGATGGAGTCGTGGCTACAATTCCACGATATTATGCCAGAAACTATTCTTTATTTATAAACTTTAACTTAGAGCTTGGAATTAATCACTAAATAATCAACAATATTATGCCAGAAACTATTCATTCTTTATAAACTTTAACATAGAGCTTGGAATTAATTAGTAGATAATCAACAATAAATTCAACAAGGACTTATCGATTGTTTAAACAGTGGTTAATCGATGGAATCGTGTCTATAATTCTACGATATTATGCCCTGAACTATTCATTTCTTATAAACTTAAGCATAGAGCTTGGAATTAATCACTAAATAATCAACAATAAATTCAACAAGGACTTATCGATTGTGGTTAATCGAAAGAATCGGTAATAACTCAATTAATTGTTAGTTACAGTGAACTTCCAGCAAAGATATTCCCATCCCCAAGATCCTATTATTTTTAACAAATTTTTAAACCCTGCTCCTAACTCATACCACCTTCCAGTCTTGACGAAGACTTATATCTCAGATCTGTTCAAGCTGATTTTCCTATCGATTTTATTCATTCGATTTACATCCAACTGCAACGATTATTTCCCTGGGATGTTGATTGTTTAGGTGAGTATTTTCTTGTTTTTTGTTTTACCAAAAAAAAAAAAAAAAATAACAAATTTCGATTCAATCTTCCCTTGTGGCTTTATATTTTTATGAAGCATTTTGTTTTGGCTGCCTGGCTAGATAAATTGTATGTGGTGTGTGCCAGAAACCAATTGCAATCTTCCATGCGTCCTATGCATAAATAATATAAAGAAGCATACACACACACACACACACACACACACGCGAGAGAGACAAAAGGCGGCAAATAAAACAAAATTACGCATACGCCATGTAGGCCATGTCAAAGGGGGCCCTTTGCCTTTGCCAGTGATGGCAACAAAGGGGGCTGGGATCGGACAGGACCGAAAGGGGGGCTAACGTGCAGTGCCTCCTTGTCGAGTGTGTGAAACATTTTGGCATTGGCATTTGCCATGAACACTGAGCACTGAACACTCGCAGTTTTGCTTAATAATTTATTATGCCTTGGCAGTCACAAAACTCACACAGACCGAACCAAACGGGGGGGGCTGCGGGGGGGCAAATCGAGAGAGTTATATATACCGAGGAGACATTTCGTTACATATGTTTCATTTGCGCGTCTGTTTGCGTAATTTACAGTCACACAAAACCGCAAATAAAGTTGCCAACATTATGGTTCAAGTCAAACTGGGCCGGGGCGGGTTTCGGGGAAGGGAGAAAAAAGGAGTAAGGGCGAAGAAAATGGCGGGGGGGGGAGAGGAGAAAGGGCCAGATGGAGTGGCCGGGAGGGTGAGGCGAAGGGTTAGCGAGACCACATCAAATGAAAGCGAAGACAAAACGCTAAAAAGTCAACAATTGGTAGTGGGGGCCGCAATAAAGGGTTGCAAATTTACACTGGCAAAAATAAAAGGAGTTATATAATGCAAAAAAAGTAGTAGTAGAAGCAAGCAATATTAACACCAAAAACTAAGATTTTCAGTACCCTAGAAAAGTAATTGGGAATTATAAGCATTTAAAAAAGCTAAAAAGATGTACTTGTAAACTATAAACATTAATAAAAAAACAAAGCTTTTAAGTCCCCTGAATATGTACTTGAGAATTATAAACAAATAAACAAATAAATACAAATATAAATGAATATATATTTAAATAAATCAATGTATAAATAAATAAATCCAAAAATAAAGAAATAAATAAATAAATAAATAAATAAATAAATAAATAAATAAATAAATAAATAAATAAATAAATAAATAAATAAATAAATAAATAAATAAATAAATAAATAAATAAATAAATAAATAAATAAATAAATAAATAAATAAATAAATAAATAAATAAATAAATAAATCTATAATTATATATATAATAAAATAAGTAAATAAATAAATAAATTTTCAAATAAAATCCAATAAAGCAAAATTTTAAAGTCTTTTGAAAAAGTACTTGAGAATTATAAGCATTCAGGGAAAAGCAAACATAAACCAGAAACCGTATATTTTAGGTCCCCGTATTTCTTGCTGACAAAACCACCACTTGGGAATTATAATTACCTATACCTAAAGTTGCCAGAAGTCACTGAACTCTTTGCCTTGAACCCACCCCCTATTCCCCCCAGTGTAGCGAGCAATGGGCTGGAAAAGGAGCAGCTAGCATACATTATGACAATAACATGTTGTTGCCACCGCTCCTGGTTTGGGTCTTTATTATTTTTTCTAGGTTAGCAGTTTTGAAGCGCGCCCCAACTTCGATGGGGTTGCTTTGGGCCAAGAACCGTTAACCGTTATGGCAAAGAGTTTCACCATTACGACCGCATGCCGCAAAAAGCGCAATTGCAAAATAATTGAAAGCACTCCACTGAGCCCTCACCCCTCACCCCTCAGTGGCTCCTGTCGTTCACCTGGCGACAGTTAAAAGGTAAAGAAACCCCGGCTTTGCTGCTCATTTTATTGATTTTGTTTGCCGGAGATAATTTCTGGGGGGGGCGGAAGGAGTTTATATAGAGGGGGGGACGGGAATGGAAAGCGCTTACGGACGATAAATATCGGTAGAGCGATTGGAGTGTGCTTATGTAGGGGCACTCATAAATATTAATCTGGTGAATAGTTACAGAAATGTTTATTCTAGGGAAAAGTTCTAGGGGAAACAGGATACAGGAGCCTTATATTCTGTATATCCTTGTATATCCTGTGGAGTTTTATGGGGTTTTATATGGCTCCAAAGTATAAGAGTTTAAACTGAGCAAATAAACAAATAAGCCACTATCCATTTTATAACTTTATTTTAGTTTATCAGTAATTAACTGTACTGATTAATTTTAGTTTATAAATAAAGATCATAGCCTACTTAATAGGGTTTATTTTTATAAATTCAGATATATATTTATTAATATATACATTTTTTTATTTATTTATTGACATTTCCCTAAAATTTTCCACATTTCAATTGAACCCTTGAACTCTTGGCGCCACCAAGTAAATGCTCTCCGAAATGTAGAAACACTCCAGCCATATTGAAAGTGGCACTCCGCACAGGAATAAATATATATATACATTAAATATATTTTAGATTCCGCACACACGCACACGGACACACACACACATATAGCACACAACCACAACAACAAAGGACATCAACATTTTCAATAGATTTCCGCTAACAAGATAAATAGTGAGAGTTGAAGTTGAAATGGGCGGGGAGAGTATGGGAATATAGTACAGGAAGTTTGAGGGAGACACAGATAGAGTTAGACGGAAAGGAAGCGTTCTTAAAGATACAAAAAATGTAATGGAACAAAAAACAGACAAGGAATGCTAGAAACTCAGCAACAGACGTTAGATGTTGCCAGGGGCAAGGATGCACAGGAAAAAATAAATGTAGCAGTAAAGTAAAACTATAAGCTTTTAGTTTTTATAGTTTTTTACTTAAATAAATACTTACTTTATAAACAAAAAATAAAGAAACCTTTTCTTATAACGAAATTAAAGCTGCAGAATAAAAATCTACAAGAGAGAGATTTTTGACATATATAAAATGGCTTAATAAATCTCAATTACCAAACCTTACATTAATTATATGATTATTATATATATATATATTATATTAGTAAAGTTAAACTATAAACTTTTAGTTTTTATAGTTGTTTACTTAAATAAATACTTACTTTATAA